>JAODXP020000022.1:1229594-1234594 GCA_027497455.2 Sardinella longiceps | reverse complement strand
TCTCTCTCTCTCTCTCTCTCTCTCTCTCGTCTCGCACTCTCACACACACTCACACACACACAGAGGAAGGAGAGCTTCTCAGTACTTCCACACGCATGAACTAAAGACAAAAGAGGGACTAGACGGGTGTGAAAGGCAAATGAGAAGGGCTTGGTATTATGGGATGCCCCCCTCCCCCCTCCCCCAAATAAATCCCTTAACAAGCATCTGATCTCCAGGTGTCGTTTTTAGGCAGGCAGGCAGACACAGTAACTCTGTTGTAGGAGTTGCTTTTAGAGGCTTATATAGCCTATAGTCAGTGAGAGCTTGCCAAGCATAACAATGTTGTCTGTGTAAGAATGGCTGTGTGAAAAGATCATTATTACACACACACACACACACACACACACTCCCTCTCTCGCTCCCTCACACATTCACAGCAGTTCCCTAAGCATTTTCCACACTGACTGCACCTAACTGTACACACACACACACACACACACACACACACACACACACACACACACACACACACACACATACACATACTGTACATACACACACACACATTCTTGACACTTCTCACAAATGCACAAATTCATCAGCATTCAATCCTCTTGCAAAGCACACACACTTTCAGACATACACCAAAGTCCCCTCCCCTGGATTGCAGCTGATGCACAACACTCTCCTCCAAAAGAGCGTTGTTGACTGTGTGTGTGTGTGTATGTATGTATGGAGAACTCTGACTGCTGAAGTCAGGCTCTTTGGGTTCGGAGGAAAGTTCTTGCGGTCGCCCCCGAGGCCTGGGAGGCATTTTGCTTCCCTCTTTTTTTCAGCCTCTTTTTATTGTCACCGCTTGCTTTCCCTTCCCAGCATAGTTGGGTAATGAGAGATTGGTAAACTGCTGTTCAGAATTAAAATCCTTCAAATAAACAAGAAACATATGTACATGCTTGTCGGTAATAGCAGCCCTCAGTCACTGTAAGCTGCAGGAGGGAGAGAGAGAGGGAGAGAAAGAGAGAAGGAGATGGAGAGAGTTTGTTGGAGAGAGAGAAAGAGAGAGAGAAAGTGAGCAAGAGACAGTGTTTTTTCTATAATCATAGTAATAGCATGTGTTTATCTTGGTTTTGGCAAAGGAGAAAGTGTTGTACTTTGGTATTTGGGCTGGTCTAAAATAGAATGACGTTTTTTCCTCTCCCTGCGCTTCTCGGCCACCACCACCACCACCACCACCATCACCACCAGCCACAAAAGAGGGAGCAGCGGTGGGATGGCCGCCCTCCACCCCGAGCCCCGGCCGAGCCGAGCAGAGCCCCCTCCTCCCCAACTCATTTAGTGCCAGCCCAGGAGCGGGCTGATTAACGCCTGGCCAAGGATTAGGCAACCCCCCCACACACACACACACACACACACACACACACACACACACACACACACACACACACACATCTAAAGTGCCCTCTCTGTGCCGCCAGGCCTGTGGTCAGGTTGTGGGGCTAGGATGAAGTGAATGTAACCACTCTTTTCAAACAAAACCAGTAGGGGGGAAGGAGACGTCGGCGAGAGACGAGTGTGGTAGGGGAAAAGAGGGAGAGAGAGGAAGGAAGGAAGGGAGGGAGGGAGGGAGGGAGGGAGAGAAACACACGACGGCATCTTAGTTGTGCTGGTGGGGTAGGTATGGTATACTCTCTGCAGAAGCTCTTAGCTCGGCGGCCGTTTGGGCCAGCAAGCCAAAGCCCCTCCTGACTGAGATGGAGCATCACCATGTGTTCAACTGCATGTGAATATGTGTGCATTATGTGAGTTAGAATATATGATATATAATAATACAAAAGCACAAACTCTTAAAAGGAAGAAAACTTTATAGCTGTTCAACTTCTAATTCTCTTTTTTAAAGTACTGTTGAGCTTGAAGTTGAACTGTGTCTGGTATTCATGACCAATGTAAAAAATAGCTTCAGAATATTTTCTAGACACCAGTTAATGCAACAAAGCCACACCAACATTTTGTGAATTGTGTGAAGGCAGATTTTATTCCCATAAATTTCTGCAATCTGATTCGCCATGTAAAACATAAAGAAAAGTGTTTATATATTGTGGAAATGTTCTGTACAGTTCTAACATGACATCCTTTGTTCTGTTTAACTGGTATTTCTGTAGGATTATTTTCACATGTCATATTTGAACTAGTGCTGCAAGCTGAGATTTCAAAAGGGCTTCAAACAGCTAACACACATTCAGAAACAAATAAATTGAAGCGTAAAGGTTGGAGGAAGACAGCCAACTTCTTTTGCATTTACTGCACTAATTAGGATGGCAGAGAGAAATAATGCCAAATTTCCTTACGGCTCATAAATAGGTTATCAGAAAATAGAGGATTTTATTTTGTTTTAATTTTCCGCAAGGGACCTTTCGCTAACACAAATCGTAATACATGACACAATAAATAAATTAAACCCATAATATTTCTTCCCCTTGCTTGCTATTAATAGTAAACAGGACAGCTATGAATTCAGACAGGATTAAAATCGCTTTTTGATGTGGTTCCACTTTTTCGCTGAATGCGATTTCTCCTTGTTTGCTGCAGCGGGAAACTTCAGAACTGCGGTCGCTGTGTGTGTGTGTGTGTGTGTGTGTGTGTGTGTGTGTGTGTGTGTGTGTGTGTGTGTGTGTGTGTGTAGGTGTGTGTTTATGTCTGTGAGGGAGAGAGATAGAGAGAGGAGAGAAAAGAAACAATGCCAGATTGAAACCTCAGAGGTGTGTGTGTGTGTGTGTGTGTGTGTGTGTGTGTGTGTGTGTGTGTGTGTGTGTGTGTGTGTGTGTGTGTGTGTGGGGCCTAGGGGGGTGGATCAGAAGGGGGAATTTAGCGGATTTCACAAGATGGATATTATCAGAGGAGAAGACGGTGTTCAGAGCAGAGATTTGAGTAATTGGGCTGTTGCTGCCGCACATGGGATTGAGTCGGCAAAGGAAAAAGAAAGGAAAAAAATGCAATCAGATATCAAAAGGGCATCTGTGGTTTCCTTTTCAAAATAAACACAGAAATTCGAAAACAAATGCCAAACTGTCTAGTGTTTGTTTGTTTTCGAGGCATTTGTCGTGAGTGGCTCATGATGGATATCTTGGATCCATAGACTGGGCTTATCATTCTTTTAAGTGCAAAAGAAAGGTTGTCATAATAATGTGATATCTTTCTTCTGCGCTGCCAAAGAAAATCAGATAGAGCTTTTCAAGAACTTCCAATTCTGTCTCACCACTAAGAGTACAGTGTCTTTGTGTGCATGTGTGTGTGTGTGTGTGTGTGTGTGTGTGTGCGTGTGTGTGTGAGAGAGAGAGAGAGAGAGAGAGAAAGAGGGAAAGAGAGAGAGGGAGAGCATGCGTGTTTGTGTGTGAGAGAGGGAGAGAGAGAATAGCGTGTGCATTGGATAAGAGCGACCCTTAGGGTGTTGTTGCTGGTGTACTCCCATGGCTCTGAGGGGATTCTCTGGCAGGCAGGCAGGCAGACAGGGCAGGGCAGGGCAGGCTGGGTTAGACCACTGGGCACTTTGGGAGGGAGAGGCAGGGGGCACCTGGCCATGCCGTCTGTCTGTCTCTCTGTCTGTCTGTCTGTCTGTCTGTCTGGGAGGTTAGCTCCATTCTGAAGGAGCCTTATGGAAATGAAGGCATTCTTTTGAAAGAGAGGAGCGTGCGTGACTCCCAAAAGCAGCTCAGATAAACATTTCGCATTGAGAGGAGGAAAGTGTGTTGGCCTGGTGTGTCTCCTAGCTAGTGGGGCTCCTGCAGTAGCCTGTTTCTCCTGCAGCCTATTGCTCTGCTGTGCTCAGCACTGACCCCCTTCTGCTGTGTCCAGCCCCACAGGACAGGACAGGACAGGAGTGTCCCCAGCCCCTCTTTTGTTGTGCTGCCTGCCCATGTTGTGCTGAATGAGTGGCACTGAGTGTCTGGGGCCGTAGCCCTTGTCCGCTCCATCCTTGGCTTATAATTGGCGGTGCACCGGTGCATGCTGGGTAGTAGCGGCTAACGTGGGCCGGAGTAACATGAGGAAATGTTTGGAGACTAATCACCATGAGAATGGAGTCTTTCAGAGCGTGTGCGATTGTGCTGTCAGCGATCGAAGCTGATAATGATTGGGTAATAATGGCACATTGTCCGGCCACCCTGACCCAACCCGTGGGACTGGGGAGATGAGCTGTGCAAGTCGGGCCTTCTGGGCCGGGTCACGTAAGGCCTCAGTTAACCGTCTAGCTGCAGCCAGTGAGGGCCAGTGTGCGGCCGGTAGGCTTGAATTGTCCATGGTTAGTGTGCTCAATCCAGCATGTGTGCAGCCATTGTCAACTCAACACGGCCTGCTAACGCTAGCAGCCAGCGTCCCTGTCTGTCTGTCTGAAGAGAGCCGGCCAGCCCATTGTCCAGTGTGTGCTGTCCAGGCACTGCACCTCCAATGGCTTTCCTGGACATGCTTTTGATAAAAGTCCCATTATTGAGCTGCTGCAGGGCTTTAGTCAAGTAGGCACAGCGGGTTGTGGGCAGACTATCTCTGATACTGACATCAGGTGCATGCTAAAATAAAATGAAAAATGAATCTGTTGTAGCCTATTGCTGTACTGTGACACTGTGTGTGTGTGTGTGTGTGTGTGTGTGTGTGTGTGTGTGTGTGTGTGTGTGTGTGTGTGTCACACACATCAATTGTTTTTTTTTCTGCTCATACTCTGTTGTGGTGTGAATTATATTAATTTTCATCATAGAGCTGATTTGTATTGTAAAGTATTGAGAGCAAGCTTATTGGCTTATTTGAAACTAACAAAGAAATAACAGGCAAACATGTTCTACAGTTATGTGATTTGCCAGATATTATAAAGTAACACATATTATGATTAATTATATAAATATTGTGTTTATTGAATTTAATATGGCTTGTATAGTGGTCTGTACGTTGGAGTTGAACAACACAAAATATTCATTTGGATGTTGATGAAGGGGTAATTGTTGATGGAGATTATTCAGATCAGAATATTGTTG
>JAODXP020000022.1:1219594-1224594 GCA_027497455.2 Sardinella longiceps | reverse complement strand
AAAACAGACCAATACTGCTTTTAAGATTTGCATGTGAAAACCAGAGGTTAAAAATAGGATCATATTTGTGCAGGAATAAAAGTAAACAGAAAGATGAGACACAGAAAATTGTGTGACCCTATAAAATCGTGCACACAAACACTCCCACTCCCAAGTAATACCATCCATTATGGTGCAATAATTATAGTAAGTGAGGCAGAACCGGATCAATATGGCAATTCATCAGCTGTTTTCCCAAACTCTTGTGCTGGGGCCTCTGTCATGCAGGAGCCAGCAGTGGCCAGCAGCGTCCAGCAGCGTCCTTCAGGCCCTCAGGGGCCCCTCTGCAGGACAGCACAGGACAGGGCAAGACTCCTTCCAGTCTAATCCACTCTCCCCAGCTGGACATTACGCAAGCACAAAATCTCACAATAGCTGCATGCACACACACACACACACACACACACACACACACACACACACACACACACACACACACACACACACCCCCCCCTACACAAACCTACACATACACCCCGCTCACACACACTATTATATACAAATACAAACGCATGCCCAATACATGCTCTCTTTCTCTCTTTGTTGCCGTATTGTTAATCATGCTTTCATCAATTGATTTGCCGTTGCTGGTGGATCATGGCCACGGGTGAGTGCTTTTCTGGGAGCATCGGAGCCAACATCACACAGCACACTGCCAATGGAGCTTCTGCCCAGTCCTGGACTGAAGTTTTGGCATCACACACACGCACACACACACACACACATACACACACACACACACACAGATCCTTCACTAGGCTGCAGTTGCTGTGTCATACATTTCTAACAAATGTAATGTTTGCATATTTTGCCAACTCATTACATTTTTTTCCTGTTACAAATTTCAAAATTTAGCTGGCCAAATTTTCTCGGTCAGGATTTTTTCGTCTGCTTAATATTTAGCTGTTATTTTAAAAACACTAATTTGCTGTTGGATTATGCAACTTTGCTAGATTGCACCTTTCAGCTATGCATTCCTTCAATTGTGTAAATATTCAAATATATTTTGATTTGTGTAAAATATTATTTTGTAATGAAATTTAAGATTGATTTAATTCATAACCAATTTAATTTTCTATCAATATTCAAATTAATTTTAATATTTAATATTACTAAACCGTTTTTTTGTCTTGTCCTATAATATTGCTTCAGTTTGAGATTTTCTATTTTTGAGACAAAGAATAAGGAACAAGGATCATACTCCTACAGTTACATATGAATATAATTATTCCTGTCAATCATTTTCTCACCTGTCTTTTTCTGTTCTTATTTGCATTTTAGTCTGATCATCCAACACCTCAGCTTGTTGCGCGGCTCATTGTTTTAGAAAGTGTTTGTGTGAAGATGGCAACGGCTTTAAGGGATGGAGAGGGGACTTTTAAAATGGTTGCCAAGGCTTTTAAGATGGCTGCCAGGGCATTAGATTTGGAGGAGGGGCTGACGCACCAATGCTAAATGTTATTGTTGGTATCAACACATTATGTCCAAATTAAGGCCATCACTATCTGTTGTCTGTTTGTGTGTAAATGTGTACGTGTGTTGGGGGTGTGAGTGTGCGCCTTGGTTAGTGAGTCTTTGCATTCCTATTCGCCCTCTTTTAAATCAGAATGCTGTTGAACTTGGCAGTAAAGTTCTTGGCAACGACAACCTCTGTGTCATCCAACAATGGTAGCAGCTAACATGATTCTCTCAGCATCGGCGAGGCTGGCAAAGACAGTTTAGCAGCTCGACCCAGAGTAAGCCTCAGAGAGGCTCTGAGAAAGCACACGCACAAGACACACAAAAAGCAAGTGAGCGAGAAGAAGAGAGGGTGACTAGCTTATACGTGGCGTGTTGGCAAGACAGTCGCCGTTTTGAATGGGGCGCTTTTCTTTTTATTAAAGATTTTTTTTCCCTTTCTCTTTGGTAATTAAGAAAAAGGATTTGTTTGAGTTGTCATGGGCACGGCGCTCTGAAGAAGGCTGACTGACTGACTGACTGACTGACTGTGGCTTTCCCTGTGAGGTGCATCATTGTATTTTGGGTGTTATGAGGAGGGGATGTGATAAAATGGTGGTTGTGTGATCAACACAAAATGGAGGCTGTGAGGAGGGGCTAGCATGAGACAGCCATGAGCGCGTTGGCAAGGATTGACTTGAGTGTGATGCTTTAGGGCGAAAACTACAATGCGCATGTGCACTCCTCACATCCCTGTCTTGGCAAAAGCAAATGAATGCTCAATTTGCTCCTCTCTCTCCCTTTTTTTATCCAAATCTATGGAAACAGCACAAAAAAATATGACAGTTAGATGTCAGTTCTGTCCTTCTGTTGCACCATCTCCAGACTTCTTCAGTTGAGCGCTAACAAAAGCACAAAAGGCAAATATCTTTGCTTGTTTCTCTGTAGAGGAGATTGGGAAGGCAGGGGGCCACCAAGGCTGAAATGACAACCCAGCGTCTTGGCTGGCATCGGACAGAACCTGCCAGCGCTGGCACACTCACTCGTGCCAGGAGCTTGGACTCGGATCCTGTTCGCCCATTGAGTACAGTCTTTTTTTACCCCCCGCTTTACGATTCCGTCTGTGTTGTCTTCAGGCGAATAAACCTGGGTTGCTTCGTCTGAATGGAAGTTACCATGGAGAATATTCATTTGCCACCACCAGCAATAAAAAACAAAACCTCAAATAAAAATTAAAAGGGAAATTTTAATGTTGGACAATAAATCAAGTAAATACATTTTACTTCATCATGTAAAATATCTGAAATGCTTATTTATGGTTTCAGGGAAATGAACAAAGTGCAAATGAAGATGATTTGTAGCAGCAGATATTGACTGACAGCATTTTGAAATTAAACTACTTATCCTTTCATTTCATTACAAACACTAAGAACAAACTGAAGGACATTCAAAATATGCAGTCGATATTTCTTCTAAATATAAAGGGGATATTTCACTACTTTTTCATTTCAGATGCAAGGTTACATTTGTCTGACAGAATATTTTCCATTTAACAGATAGTTGCCTCTACCTATTGGCAAGCATTTTTTTTTTTACACATATTTCTTTATTTTGTAATAAAAAAATGTGATTTATAACAAATATATTATCTTTTTAGTCTTTTTAATGCCAAGAAGCCCTCTAATTTCTACTGAGTTTTAAAAATAAAATCTTTACATATTTGAGTAGTGATGGTGGTGTGTGTGTGTGTGTGTGTGTGTGTGTGTGTGTGTGTGCGCGTGTGTTTGTAAATATATAAATATATATATATCGTTTGTGTGTATCAGGGAATGTGTGTGTGTGTGTGTGTTTGTGTGTGTGGGTGTGTGTGTGTGTGTGTGTGTGTGTGTGTGTGCGTGTGTGTGTGTGTGTGTGTGTGTGTGTGTGTGTGTGTGTTTGCGGCTGTGGTGGGGGTAATAGAGGAGCTGGGTTTCCAGTGGAGGGTTTTCCTGCCCGGTGAGGGAGGCAGCAGGCTGAAGAGCAGCGGCACTTTTGGCCATGAGCTTCCCAAGCTTGGCAACAGTCTCCTCCAGTTTTCCACACACAGATAGCCTAGTGAGGGAGGGAGCCAGAGAGAGAGAGAGAGAGAGAGAGAGAGAGAGAGGCAGGGTAAATAGAGTTAGACATAGAAATCGAGCAAACGAGAGAAAGTCGTCTGCCAATGTGATTTTTTTTTTTTTTTAGTTTTTTTTTTCCAGTTTTTTCTTCTGATGTCGCACTGCCAACTTAATGGAGACTTTTCCATTTTTTTGCTTGCTTGAGAAATGGGGGAAGGAGGTTTTAAAGACCAGGCTTTCCTCCCCACAAAATGATGGTTTGGTGTTTGTGGCTGTTGGAATCCATTTGCCTTGTGCCAGAGAAGGTGCAAATAGTGGGCCAGTGTGTGTTTAGCTAATGCCTCCATCTTTCCCCTGTGCTTAGGCTCACTCACGTGTTTATGTGGACAAGTCAGACAGAGTTTGTTTGAAAAGGCCAAATTAGATGTAATCTGTGGCGCTCTCGGCACATGCACTGTGGAACAGTCATGACATCACTTCCTGTGTCGCTGCCTGGAACTGTGAGATTTTTCATGACACACAAGCAGTTCACCTCTGGCACTCTTGGCTGCTCTCCTCTGCTCAGCAGTGAGCTTTGCAGGAATTTGGACTGGAAATAGAGCAGACTATTGGCCACTACCACTAGCTCACCAGCAGACCTTTATTCGCCACACATCTCACTGACTGCGTTTACATGGACATTAATATTCCAACTATTGATCATATTCTGAATATGACCATATTCTGATTATGCTGTTTACATGAGCGGCTAATAGAATATTCCGTTCATATTCCCCGTTTACATGTGACATCGCATATTCTGATTAACAGAGTAGAGATCGTTCACCAAAGTTCTGAAGAATCTTTTTCAACTATCGTTTAAGTTCCAGCCACAATTCTTCTCGTCTGTGAAGATTCCAAAAGGTGAATAATGTGATCATAATGCGATTAAGGTGTTTACATGACCAGAACGCACCTCAATAATCAGAATATGATCGGTATACTCCACCTACCTTATTCTGATTATGCTTATTCGGAAAATGACCTTATTCGGGTTAAGATAATCAGAATATTGCGTTTACATGCCACTTTCATATTCAGGTCATAATCGGAATAATATCGGAATATTATTAATGTCCATGTAAACGCAGTCACTGTACTGTAGCATACTGTTGGTGCACTGCTCACACTGCCATAGAGGTGTCTGTTGCTCTGACTGCTCACACTGCCATAGAGGTGTCTGTTGCTCTGACTGCTCACACTGCCATAGAGGTGTCTGTTGCTCTGACTGCTCACACTGCCATAGAGAGTCACACACTCATGCATACACGCCACTCCCTGAATTCTCCGGCAGTCACACACCCAGTGTCCAGCGCCCCGTCCCTGCCCACAGCGGTGTCGTACAGAGCAGCAGTGTCCAGTCCCAGCACAGGTCAGCCAGCCCTCTGG
>JAODXP020000022.1:1199594-1209594 GCA_027497455.2 Sardinella longiceps | reverse complement strand
TTTGATCTATCTCACACACACACACACACACACACACACACACACACACACACACACACACACACACACACACACACTCTCCCTTCATCTAACAGTCCTGACATAGTTCTACATTTGTTCTATGGATTAGAGTCACACACACACACACACGCACGCACGCACGCACACACACACACACACACACACACACACACACACACACACACACACACACACACACATGCTTACATGCAGAAAAAAACCTTATGTCTTGCTGGTGGTTGAGTGGAAGTGTCTCCCCTGCTGGCCAAAAGGAGAACTGCTCTCTGCTCTGCTCTGCCTGTTGGGACAGTGAAAGTTTGTTCCCTCTTTCGCTGCTACCTCCATCTCTCACTCTTTCTCGCTCTGTATCTCTCACATGCACACACACACACACACACACACACACACACACACACACACACACACACACACACACACACACACACACACACACACACACACACACACCACATAGACACTTTTTCTCTCTGTGTCCCTCTGCATTGCTTGTGAAAGGCCAACTCAAGAGCCCCTCCTTCTTCCCTCTCCCTTGCCTTCACTCTCTTGCTCCCTCTCTCTCCTTTTCTTTCTCTTCCTCCTTCTCCCCCCTTCCCTCTCTCTTTTCTCTCCTCCTCTCTCCCCCCCCCCTCTCTCTGGAGGCTGAGCGGTGCAGTGGACACAGCTGGGAGTGATTTATCCCTGTTGAGATATAGAGGCCCTGCCTGCCCCTGCTCTCTCTCTCTCTCTCTCTCTCTCTCTCTCTCTCTCTCTCTCTCTCTCTCTCTCTCTCTCCCTCCCTCCCTATATGAGGAGGAGACACTCATGGAAATGCCCTCAGTGAACTCACTCGCAACTCTACATATGCTCCCTATACTGGGCCTCATTGACCAGCGCTGCTCTCTCTCTCTCTCTCTCTCTCTCTCTCTCTCTCTCTCTCTCTCTCTCTCTCTCTCTCTCTCTCTCTCTCTCTCTCTGACTCTTTCTTTGCTGCGAACAAACTTAAGATTTAGGCTCACACTTAGGCTCCATTGCGTCACCCCACGTGTTTTCCAAGTAATTGTGCGCCTGGGTCCTGTGTGTGTGTGTGTGTGTGTGTGTGTGTGTGTGTGTGTGTGTGTGTGTGTGTGTGTGTGTGTGTGTGTGTGCATTTCTTTCTCAATCTCTCACTCTCTCTCCCTTCCTGTGAGTGTGTGTGTGTGTGTGTGTGTGTGTGTGTGTGTGTGTGTGTGTGTGTGTGTGTGTGTGTGTGCCTGAGAGCCTGAGTTCTACTACTTGTGGGACTGGCTGTTGTGTCACAGTGTGCACAGCTGCATGGAAACTTTGACTTCTTTCTCTGTTTCTCTGTTCTCTCTCTCTCTCTCTCTCTCTCTCTATCTATCTACAGTATCTCTGTCTCTTTCTCTCTCTCTCTCTCTCTATCTCTCTTGCTTTGCTGCACACTCTCACTGTACATGTTCTTTTACACTCTTTCACCCGCTTTCTGCTTTTCTCTGTCCTTTTCTTTCTCCCTTTTGTTATTTTTTTCTCTTTTTCGATCCGCTCTTCCCTCTAACACCCCCCCCCCCCCCACCCCTCAATCTCCAGGGCCTGTGGAGTGTGCAGGGCTTCTCTCTCTCTCTCTCTGGGTCCACACACACACACACACACACACACACACACACACTTTTAGCTCATGTCAGCAGTTTGGCCTGCAATGAGCCATAGATATTAGCCCTTCCCCTGCACCACATGCTTGCTTTATTTATTATTGCGCTCGGCCACATGCTGTAGGTCTCAGGCCCGGCCTCTCTGCCTGCCTGCCTGCCTGCCTGCCATCGCCACCGTCACCGCCATCGCCTTCACCGCCAAATTCATTTCTGTCGTTGGTTTTATGGCTCCGACTCGGAGCGAGCGGCACGGAGACGCCGTAATGGGAACATCACTTCTTTTTCCAGATTCCCCTTGTCTTGTCTCCCCCTCTTTCACGCGCGGGGAAGACAAATCTCACGTCAGCCAACATCGACCATGACAGCCTCAGTCTCTCAGCCCACACTCACACGCACACTCGCGCGCACACACACACACTCATACTCACACACATACACACACACACACATACACACAGACACACACACACAGACACACACACACACTCACTCACACACTCACACACACACACACACACACACACACACACACACACACACACACACACACACATTCACACTTATATGCACACACTCACACACACACTCAGCTGCTGCTCTGCTGCAGTCCCCATGCCTGCCCTCCATGCTCCGGACACATCACACAAGGATTCTCCCTCCTGTGTGTGCGTGCGTGCGTGTATGTGTGTGTGTGTGTGTGTGTGTGTGTGTGTGTGTGTGTGTGTGTGTGTGTGTGTGTGTGTGTGTGTGGATGGGTTAATGATAGTTATGGACATTATTTGGCAGGGAGTATGTTTGGACAGAGAGCATTGCTCTACTATGACATTATGTATGTATGCACTAACAGTATGTGTGCATGCCTGTCTGAATGTGTGTGTGTGTGTGTGTGTGTGTGTGTGTGTGTGTGTGTGTGTGTGTGTGTGTGTGTGTGTGTGTCTGTATGTGTTCAGAGACTTTTTTCAAAGAACACACACAAACAAACACACACACACACACACACACACACACACACACACACACACACACACTCCCAGAAGTCATTGGGGCGCTCAGTCCTTTATCAGTGTAGTAGACCTGGGTCAGGTGCTGCTGGATCAATAGGTGCTGTAATTAGGGTCTGTCTGTCTGATGGAAGCTCCCAGCCACTGGCTCTCTCTCTCTCTGGCCATACGGGACTGTTACAACTGAGTGCACACACACACACACACACACACACACACACACACACACACACACACACACACACACACACACACACACCTCTTAAATTGCACACACAATTTGCACTGACCCACACTCCTACAATAACAGGGATTTCTTTCCATGTGACCTTCTCAGATAGAACTAGTGTGTGGTCTAGCGTGGGTGTGTGACTGTGTGTGGATGAATATGCTGGACAGATGGGTGCATGCATGTGCATTTAGATGAATTTATATATTTTCATGCTTGTACATTTTTGTGTTTTTTGAAACATGTGTGTGTGTGTGTGTGTGTGTGTGTGTGTGTGTGTGTGTGTGTGTGTGTGTGTGTGTGTGTGTGTGTGTGTGTGTGTGTGTGGTGGGGCAAGGGTCCCACTGTTACAAGACACACCCTTGGGATCCTCTCCAGATGTGCTTTGCCCTCAGTCTTACCCCACATTTCACCCCCCATCTCCTGGGAGACAGTGTGTGTGTGTGTGTGTGTGTGTGTGTGTGTGTGTGTGTGTGTGTGTGTGTGTGTGTGTGTGTGTGTGTGTGTGTGTGTGTGAGAGAGTATGTGTGTGTCCATATGTGTGTGTTTTTACGTACCACACATGGTCTCATGTAGCCCTGCTGCAGTTTGCTGTGCTTAGTAGTTCCTTTTTGCAGCGAATGGTGGACTGTGACAGTCTGTATGATAGTGTCTGTGTTAGTGCTGTGTGTGTCTGTGTCTGTGTCCTATGCCTATCTGTGTCTGTGTCAGTTCTGTGTCTGTGTCTGTATCTGTCTGTGTCTGTGTCTGTGTCTCTTTCTATGCCTATCTGTGTCTGTGTCTGTGTCTGTGTCTGTCTGTGTCTGTGTCTGTGTCTGTGTCTGTGTCTGTGTCTGTGTGTCTGTACTTGTCACACTGATCCTACTTGTCCCTCTCTCTCCCTCACAGGGCATCTGGGATTCCAGGACAGTTTTGTCACATCTGGAGTTTTCACCGTTTCAGAGCTGGTGCGCGTCTCACAGAGTAAGTACCCTCACCTTTACCCAACCAATCCTCTCTCTCTCTCTCTCTCTCTCTCTCTCTCTCTCTCTCTCTCTCTCTGGCAGAAGGATGGAGAGTCCCTCTGTTCCTCCTTGGACAGTAGCTGAGGGTGAAGACTGTGTGCCAAAACTCCAGCGGACACATTAGTCTCTGTATTCCCATTGAGCGCTCCACCAGAGCAGTGGCGTGTGCAGCCCACAGTGTCCCAAGCCCACAGATTGATTCCCACTCAGATCCACTCACATGGGGGGGTGTGGGGTGGGGGGTGTAGGACTGCAGCAGAGGGGTCTGGGGGGTAGAAGAGAAAGAGTTCCCTGCCTTGCGCAGACTTAAAGACGGCTTAAAGAGAAGTCCCCAGCTGCCTAAAGCCCAATTCAGACTGAAGATGCGCCACGAGATGAGACGCTTTTAGAGAGTAGTTGTGGCGGGGTGAATCAATAATCGCAGGTTGTTGCAAACAGTTGCAAGCTGTCGCAAAAGATTTGACACGTCAAATGTTGCAGTTTTGGAGTTTTAGAACGTTGCAGGTTTTTAGAACGTGGCAGCCCGTCTCGTGGCGGATCTTTGGTCTGTAGCTACCTTAAGTTCCCCTGGTTGGGCTTTCCTGTCCTCTCCTCTCTCCTCTCCTGTCCTGTCCCGTGTGTTAGCGAGGTCACCTTAAAGCAGTGCAGAGAGCAGAACTCACTCCTTCTAATACATCAATTATTGTCTCATAAAATGCAGCAGTCAGCAGAAACGCAGCTCCAGCAGCAAGGGGAAGGAGGGATGAGGTCAAGCAAGAAAAGATGCCTGTCGCTACAAAACGGAATCTCTATCTCTCCCTCTCCTTCTCTCTTTCCCTCTCTCTCTCTCTCTTTCTCTCTCGCATGCGCACACTCTCATTTTCTGTCTATGTGTGTCTGTAGATTCATTCAGCGACTACTACTACACATGCGTGTGTGTGTGTGTGTGTGTGTGTGTGTGTGTGTGCGGCTGGATGAGTGTATGGGATAAGGGTGGTAAATGCAGGGGGAGGACTAGGGGCGCTAACGTGACCTTTAAAAATTGCCGACGCTGGTTGAGGCGTGGAGAGTGACAGGGAGAGCAGGGCGATCCATACGCTGCTGTCGATAGACGCTAACAATAGCCCCATTCAGCCGCAGTCAGCACCTGCAGGAGCCTCCCCACCAAAGCCACATTGATCACGCGCCGCCATGACCTAATCCCACACACACACACACACACACGACGCCCAGCTAGCGACTATATGGGGCCCACCTGGCACCACCCATACCACACCCAGCATCTCTCTCTCTCTCTCTCTCTCTCTCTCTCTCTCTCTCTCTCTCTCTCTCTCTCTCTCTCTCTCTCTCTCTCTCACTCACACACACACACACACACACACACACACACACACACACACACACTCCAGTAGAGTGGGCAGAGGGGCGCCAGCTTTCCCAGCTCACCTCACATACTTTAATACACATGAGATGGCGTCATGGAAAGGTCTGGGCAGGTTGTGAAGATATTTTCCCTGTGCACTTGAGAGTGTGTGTGTGTGTGTGTGTGTGTGTGTGTGTGTGTGTGTGTGTGTGTGCATGTGTGCATTGGACAGTGTGTGTGCATGTGTGTGCATACTGTAGATGACAGAGTGTGTGTGTGTGTGTGTGTGTATGTGCATACTGTAGATGACAGAGTGTGTGTGTGTGTGTGTGTGTGTGTGCATGTGTGTGCATACTGTAGATGACAGAGTGTGTGTGTGTGTGCATGTGTGTGCATACTGTAGATGACAGAGTGTGTGTGTGTGTGTGTGTGTGTGCATACTGTAGATGACAGATGTGTGGTGTGTGTGTGTGTGTGTGTGTGTGCATGTGTGTGCATACTGTAGATGACAGAGTGTGTGTGTGTGTGTGTGTGTGTGTGTGTGTGTGTGTGCATACTGTAGATGACAGAGTGTGTGTGTGTGTGTGTGTGTGTGTGTGTGTGTGTGTGTGTGTGTGTGTGTGTGTGTGTGCATACTGTAGATGACAGAGTGTGTGTGTGTGTGTGTGCATACTGTAGATGACAGAGCCAGGGCTTTTGAAAGCACTATGGACTTCTCAGGGGGCGTTGGATGTAAGGGAGGTGGGGAGTGAGTGGTGAGGGGTGTGTGTGTGTGTGTGTGTGTGTGTGTGTGTGTGTGTGTGTGTGTGTGTGTGTGTGTTGGGGGTGGGGGGAGTATAAGTCCGATTAGCGCAGTCAGTGCAGCCCCGCATCTGACATCCTGCCGTATGATTGTAACAAGATTAAGGAATATGCATAATTGATCCTGCTCTGCCGGCCGATCTGCTTTATCCCAACATCTGTGACACGCCAGGAAGAAAGGGAATTTTGGGTGGCATATGCTGAATGGGGGGATTCAAATCGGAATTTTCCTCAGTCATCCAGCCCCCCTCTTCTCTTCTCTCCACTCCACTGACTCCTGGCCTTTGGGGGGGGGGGGGGCTCCAATGATTCTGGAGGGCTTCTGCTTTGAGGGCTCTCTTTTTAGGAGGGGGGCAAGGCACTCACTCACTCTCTCCTCTCCTCTCCTCTCCTCTCTTGTAAACCCAGATTTCTGCCATTTGCACTCTTTTGAAGTGCAGGCTAATAGAAATGGGCATCTCTCTCTCTCTCTCTCTCTCTCTCTCTCTCTCTCTCTCTCTCTCTCTCTCTCTCTCTCTCTCTCTCTCTCTCTCTCTCTCCCTCTGCTCCAGAGCTAGACTAGAGCAATGGAGTGCCCATCACAGGCATGATCACAGGAGGATCAGTAAAGATCATCCTCCATCTCAATTACAGGTCCACCCATATGGGTTTTTCTTGGCCGATGCGGATGCCGATATAGGAGTCAGGGTCAACCGATGGCCGATAAATGCCACAGTACATACATGTGAGAGAGAGAGAGAGAAGTGATTATTTCATGATCCCGAATTGCAGTGACATCTGCAACAAATTGGTAAGCTTTGTTTGTGCATAGTTAAACAGTTTGACTAGTAATAGTGCTGAAATAAGCGCTATTGGCCCTGGAATAGTTTGTGTTTGCCAGCTCAACTCTGACATGACTGTCTTACAGCGCATCTCAAAAGCAATCTGTTTGGATTCAGTAACGATAAGTGTTGGCCTTTCTTATCTCAAATCCAAGCAAACAAAACTATGAAACTTAGTTTCATTTTCTCTGATGTCTCCAGGTGGACGTATGGAGACTGGTGGAGACTGAGAGTACATGATCTTTGTCAGGCTTAGACAGCTACTGTACTCAGTTGTGCTTAGATTGGGAAATATGGTGCTAGTTACACTTGCACTTCTTTACCAGACACTAATGACGGTTATGATTCAAATGATTGGTTCCATTTTATTAAGCACTTAATATAATAATTGAACTCTGCAGCTGGTGTTTTAATAGGTTACTTGTGCAGGTTACTTGCTAAGTCTTTGCCAATTTGTGCTTATAAATGTCAGTTTCATATAATCAGCCTCTATACATTAATACAGTATATGATACAATGCAGTAAGCTTAAAAATCCAAAATATCGGCCCGATACATCGGCCGACCTCTAATCTCAATTAAGAAAATTGCCAGGGCTTATCTGTGCTCTTTTGCTTTTCACTGAAGTAACACATACTGGCATACAGTAGAACACACACACACACACACACACACACACACACACACACATAGAAAAACAACTCAGTCAGCAGAGCAATGTGTTAGAGGTAGCCCTTTAACAGGATTGTACCTTCTTGGGGTTAGAAGGAGGTTGAGAGAGAGAGAGAGTGTGTGTGTGTGTGTGTGTGTGTGTGTGTGTGTGTGTGTGTGTGTGTGTGTGTGTGTGTGTGTGTGTGTGTGTGAGAGAGAGAGAGAGAGAGAGAGTGGTGTGTTTGACTATAGACTGCTATAGACTATATATGCATGCTCATGGCTCTACAGCAACAAAACACACACTTTAGACTCAGATGTGTGTATGTATGTGCGCATGCGCACCTATGCACATTCACACACACACGTGTGTGTGTGTGTGTGTGTGTGTGTGTGTGTGTGTGTGTGTGTGTGTGTGTGTGTGTTATATGAAAGTTATAGGACTGCAGTTGTGGAATGTGACAGGAGCATAGGGTAATTCATGACTAATTTATGTATGCATGTGAGTAATGGTGAGTTTACACCTGCATGCACACATAAACATTAGCTTAGCCTGTGTGTGTAACGTATAGGAGGTGTGTGGTCCATGCATGCAATGCTGCACTTGCGTGTATGTCACGCATGTGTGTGTATGTGTGTGTGTGTGTGTGTGTGTGCGCGCGCGTGCGTAAGTGTATGAGATTGCTCTAAGTGAATGGGGTCGGGGGTTGAGTGCAGGTTGCTCAGGCGGGTGCTGCTGCTGGAAGATGAGAGGTCGTGATATTGGATGGACGGCAGGCTGCCTTCGCCCCTCTCCTCTCCTCTCCTCTCCTCTCCTCCGTCTGGCTGCGGTGACCTTGGCTGTGTGCACCCATTACACTATTCACTGGCAGCCCAATCGAATCTACTGCTGTCGATCAATATCCTATTAAAGCGCCACACAAAAAGAGAGAGAGAGAGAGAGAGAGAGAGAGAGAGAGAGAGAGAGAGAGAGAGAGAGAGAGTAGAGGGAGGGAGGGAGGGGTAGAGAGAAGGGAATGAAAGTCTCCATAAAGTTAGCGGTTATAGCTACGTTTTTGTAAATGGAACTCCGCATAATTGGACGGTCAATACCAGGCTGGGGTAATTTGGGAGATTGGGTCCGCCCTTTCCATATCCCTTCCTATGCCTCTTGCTTCTCACCATTCTACATTAACCCACCCCCCACCCCCCCACCCCCACCCTCACACACACACACACACACACACACACACACACACACACATGCACACACATCCTCGCACACACATTGATATGCACATGCACACAAACATGAACACACACACACACACACACACACACACACACATGCATAGCTGCATGCTGAGGCCCTGCATAGCTGCAGGCTTCCTTAGCTTGTGGCTGCTGTAGGGCGGCAGATCCAGGTGCTGAGACAGAGGCAGATAGAGTGTGTCTGTGCGCCGTATGAAACTTCACTCATTCACTCGCTCACTCACTCACTCTCTCTCTCTCTCTCTCTCTCTCTCTCTCTCTCTGCTGGTGCATCTCCCTCTCTCTCCCTCGTTCTTTCTTGACACTCACTCACTCACTCACTCTCTCTCTCACTCTCTCTCTCTCTCTATCTATCTCTCTCTCTCTGCTGCTGGTACATCTCCCTCTCTGTCCCTCGTTCTTTCTTGACCCCCCCCCCCACCTGTGCTCCATGGAGCTGCTGTGTCTCATGTCCCAGTAAGGGAGAGTAAGCAGGCAGGCAGGCAGGCAGGGAGGGAGGGAGGGCAGCCCTTGGCACAGAGAGAGACAGACAGCAGCACAGGTACACAGGGCTGCATGGACTCCTCTTCTCTCAGCACCTCATAGGACAGAGCCTCTTCCTCCGTCTCACAGGGACATGCAGAAGTCTGAGTGTGTGTGTGTGTGTGTGTGTGTGTGTGTGTGTGTGTGTGTGTGTGTGTGTGTGTGTGTGTGTGTGTGTGTGTGTGTGTGTGTGTGTGTGTGTGTGAAGAGGTTGATATTTTATTTCTCTTCAAAACTGAAGATTTACAGTTGATGTACATACAGTACTAACACAGACAGGTTCAATTCATACACACACACACACACACACACACACACACACACACACACACACACACACACACACACACACAAGCACAGAGTTTCTTTTGTGCTCTGGGCTGGCCAGCTTACAGTGCAAGCTCCAGAGGCCCAGCTGATCCCAGTGCAGTCCAGAGGAGGAGTGACACTCTTCTCTTCCTAAGCACCCAGTCAGGGCCCACAGAGCTGCCTTACTCTCTCTCTCTCTCTCTCTCTCTCTCTCTCTCTCTCTCTCTCTCTCTCTCTCTCTCTCTCTCTCTCTCTCTCTCTCTCTCTCTCTCTCTCTCTCTCTCACACTTCATTATGGAACAAGTCATTTCTCACTGTCATCATCTGACTGCTCTTCACACCTTTTCTGTGTGTGTGTGTGTGTGTGTGTGTGTGTGTGTGTGTGTGTGTGTGTGTGTGTGTG
>JAODXP020000022.1:1194594-1197094 GCA_027497455.2 Sardinella longiceps | reverse complement strand
GCTGGACGAGAGACAATGCACTCAAGTTTGTCAGCTCTTCTTTGGCCATGGCGGTAACAACCCCCCCCCCCGCCACTCTCTCTTCCTCACACTTGCCCCCGTCGCCATGTCCTCTTCCAATGTTAATTAGGAACACCATTACCGTGTCCATCACAGCCCAACTCTCCAGCACCTCTCCTCTCCTCTCCTCTCCTCTCCTCACACGGCCGCCCACCCGCCCGCCCGGCCGAGCCCCTCCCCTTACCCAGAGTGCACTTGGTATGCATGAGCACGCGCGGCCACTCGCACGTTTGCGCTGTCCTCATCAGAAATAGCAATCTTGGCTAGCAGGAATATAAAAAGGCCCGCAGGGTTTATGTTCTGTATGACAAAAGGCGCTCAATAGCTCAGCCCCACTACCTGTGACCTACACCAGGACAGCCTGCTGCCAGGGCTTGCAATGTATGTGTGTGTGTGTGTGTGTGTGTGTGTGTGTGTGTGTGTGTGTGTGTGTGTGTGTGCGTACATGTGTGTGCATCTGTGTGTGTGTGTGTGTGTGCGTACTGTACATGTGTGTGCGTGTGTGTGTGTAGCTAAGAGGTAGCAATGGTCAGCTGTTGTCACATGACAGATGGGATGTTTGTTTCTGTATGAAAATCACCTGTGCATATTTGCGTGTACCTGTGTAAATCCTGTCTGCCTGTGGATCCATGCTTGGTGACGGGGTTCCTGCCTGCCGTCCTGAGCAGGACCGAGGGCTGCATGTGCTGGGCTGGGCGATAAAAACTAGACGTGCGGTCTCACAGAATCTCGCGGGTACTGTTACAGTTACAAAACCGAATAAAAACAACAACAGTTAAGGGTGGGGTTTTCCTCCCAATTGAAGTATTTATGAGTTTTGAAAATGTTATTCGATCGTTTAGAGGTATATATTTGTAGCCTAGGTCGTTTGGCATTGTTACTAGGCAACCGACATAACGGTTTCAACGTCATTTCCGGCCGTCAGCATATCCCTTCTAGTCTTCACTGGGTCAGTGGGCTGGGCTGGGCTGGGCTGGTTGTGATGTAGTGCTCTATCTATTCTATGTGTTAACGGTGCCTTACTGGGCTGTGTTGTGTTGTGTGTCCACAGCCCCCATTGCAGCAGGAACGGGACCCAACTTCTCCCTGGCCGACCTGGACAGCTCCTCCTATTATAGCATGAGCCCTGGAGCCATGAGACGACCCTTACCCAGCACCTCATCCAGCAGGTAAACACACACACACACACACACACACACACACTCACACACACACACACACACACACACACACACACATAATGACACACTGTATTGAATGTTATTTCACATACACACACACACACACACACACACACACACACACACACACACACACACACACACACACACACACACACACACACACACACACACACACACTCTAGTGGCAGTGGTGTCTGTGGAGTCCTGCTCATTCACACATGTTGGTCTTAATTAATGTGGGCTGGCCCTTGGCTCAGTGCAGTGAGAGATGGATGGCTGGAGTGAGTCTGCAGCCAGCAGGAGGGAGGGAGCGAAAGAGAGAGTGGAAGAGAGGGATGGAGAGAGGGATGAGGGAGAGAGAGAGAGAGAGAGAGAATGAGGAGGTGGGGAAACGCAGAGAGAAAGGTCAGGAGAGAGGGAAATAGATAGGGGTTGTGCTGAAGACAGAGGGAGAGGGCGAATTAAAGAGTTTGGGGAAGAGCTGCATAAAGAGAAATAGGAAAAGATAGAAAGAGAGGGATGGGGAGGATAGAGGGAGACAAAAAGTGGAGGTAGAGAGAAAGAATAGAAATAAGGAGGGAGAGAAGGAGGAGAAGGAATCTGTTACATATGGTATGTAACACCACCCGGAGAATCTTCACTCTCAGCACACACACACACACACACACACACACACACACACACACACACACCACAGAGTCAGATCCACTTACACACACTACTACTCAAAGAGCACACACACATGGAGGACCTGTCTCAAACAACACAGGCACATGTACAGTATGCAGGATGTAGCTGAGGTAAGCACACACACACACACGTGCGCACACACACACACACACACACACACACACACACACACACACACACACACACACACACACACACACACACAAACACACATACACACACACAGAGTAGTAGACCAGTTCAAAATATTTCCTATTGCGAGTTGCGTGTCTGAGTTGTTCTGATCATATGGGATGGGAGTCCTGTGAAATCTTTCCTCTCTTAGGGTTAGAGGTAATGTGTGTGTGTGTGTGTGTGTGTGTCTCTCTCTCATGTAGAGAAGCTGGACTGACATCACACTAATAGTTTGTCCAGCCCACACACACACACACACACACACACACTCACACTGTGAAGGACTGTCTGGATGGATGTTTCTATTCCCAAAGCCAACACACACAACCTAGCAAAACAGATACCCCGCACCCCCATAGAAGCATCTCAATTGTCACGTCACACCACATGCA
>JAODXP020000022.1:1184594-1189594 GCA_027497455.2 Sardinella longiceps | reverse complement strand
CTATAACCTGCCCCCCATTCATTCAGCCCAGTCCAGCCCAGCTCCACATGAGCTCATGGGCCAGGAGGGGACTGAGCTCCACACTAGCAGCCTGCCCTGCTCCAGTTACACCTACACTCACACTCCCTCTCTCTCCTCAATGCCAATGCCACCACAATGCCTCCACATCACAACACAAAATCACAAGAGTAGCCTACCCTCAGGGAAGGGTGTGTGTGTGTGTGTGTGTGTGTGTGTGTGTGTGTGTGTGTGTGTGTGTGTGTGTGTGTGTGTGTGTGTGTGTGTGTGTGTGTGTGTGTATTTGTCGTGTACTGTACTGGCTGTGTGTAAATGTATGCATGCTGTATTCCTACAGAGGTTTGATCCACTTGTGCCCCCTTTCTATCTGTCAGGAGAAAATAAAGAAATCTCTATGTGTGTGTGCATGCATATTGACTAGGGTTATTGTAGCACTACTGTTATGATTATTGCTGAGACTGCGGACTGTGTGTGTGTGTGTGTGTGTGTGTGTGTGTGTGTGTGTGTGTGTGTGTGTGTGTGTGTGTGTGTGTGTGTGTGTGTGTGTGTGTGGCCTTGCTCCTCAGAGTTGTCCAGTCTTAGGAGCATAAATGGTTAATTGATGAGGTTATGTGCATTTCTCTGCACTGTATTCACCCTTCCTCTTTTGTTCTTTCCTTCTTTCTTATTTCTTTCTCTTTCTTTCTTCCTTCCTTTCTTTTTTGTTCCCTTTGTTTCTTATCTCCCCCTCTTTTGTCTTTCAAAGCTGGATATAAACTGCGTGGCTCGCTAGCTAGTTCGTTCATCTCAAGACAAGGTAATAACACTTCCATGTCCCCCCTCCCCTCCTCTCCCCATCCCCCCACCCTCTTCCCCCCGTACTCCCTGGTCCTGAACAGGGCTAGTGCATCGTTGTGCTGTCCAGTCTGTTGTCGACTTGTCCTGTTGTCCTGGTGGTCCCTCAACCCCCCACCCCCCCCCCACCCCACCCCTCTGCTCCCCCACCCACCCAGTGTGTGCCTCTGGCTCCCAATGCGTCCACATGCAGAGGTCCATGAGCCATGAGACTCACACACCTGCAGTCCAGTCCCACCATGTGTTTCTGCATGTTGACGTCATGTCCATTCTAGCATTGTTGCTGTTGTTGGTGTTGTTGGTGTTGTTGTTGCGGGTGCATCTAGCTGTTCTTGTCCTAGATTGTCCTTGATGCCTTGTGGAGATGTGTGTCATGTGCATCAGTGGAGTCCTATGGGTGCTAGTGACTGAGGCCTGACTGGGCCGCTAGAGGTCCTCTTCTGCCTGTGCATGAGGTGGGGGGAGCACAGGACACCTCCTCTACTGTACTGTACTCTACTCTACTCTACTGTACTCTACTCTACTCTCCTATCCTCTACTCTACTCTACTCTACTCTACTCTCCTCTACTCTACTCTACTCTACTCTACTCTACTGTACTGTACTTTCCTCAACTCTACTCTACTCTACTCTACTGTACTCTTCTGTGCTCTACTGTACTCTACTCTACTCTACTGTACTCTACTATACTGTACTATCACTCTGCACTACACCACTCTACTCTGCTCTACACTACTCTACTCTACTCTACTCTACTCTACTCTACACTACACTACACTACTCTATTCTACTACTCTACTCTACTCTACTCTGCACTACTCTACTCTATTCTACACTACTCTACTCTACTCTATTCAACTCTATTCTATTCTACTCTACTCTACTCTACTCTACTCTACTACTACTCTACTCTACTACTATTCTATTCTACTCTACTCTACTCTACTCTACTCTATTCAACTCTATTCTATTCTACTCTACTCTACTCTACTCTACACTACACTACACCACTCTACTCTCTACTCTACTCTACTCTACTCTACTCTACTCTACTCTACTGTATGGGGGTGACCCAGGCCTGTTTTGCCTTGTTGTTTTGTGGTAAGTGTGTGTGTGTGTGTGTGTGTGTGTGTGTGTGTGTGTGTGTGTGTGTGTGTGTGTGTGTGTGTGTGTGTGTGCATACGTTCTGTGTCTGTGTCTACAGGACAATTTTTTGCCTCATCTTGGTTATGATTTTTATGTTGGTAAATTTAGGATAATATTGACAA
The DNA here is from genome assembly GCA_027497455.2 of Sardinella longiceps. Lineage (NCBI taxonomy): Eukaryota > Metazoa > Chordata > Actinopteri > Clupeiformes > Clupeidae > Sardinella > Sardinella longiceps. Next base: position 1,187,475 of record JAODXP020000022.1, on the reverse strand, counting down.
ATTGTCAAATATGACTCTCATTTGTCTATTGCTTGCAGTTGTTGAAGTTTTGCAGACTCCTAATGTGTGTGTGTGTGTGTGTGTGTGTGTGTGTGTGTGTGTGTGTGTGTGTGTGTGTGTGTGTGTGTGTGTGTGTGTGTGTGTGTGTGTAACATGAAGGCTATCTGACAACATTCCTGTTATACTGTTACTATGTACTGTAGATTTTAAGAAAGTGGGTAGAAATGCACCAGATTGCTTACAGGCGTCACAGGTGTTTGTTTTTGTTTCTAATATGACCATTCTGTGGTATTCTGATATGTGGATATTTTTGGATTCATCGACTGTAGCCATACAGAATTCTGCAGGACCTCCTTATGGTTTCTAAACGTTCACCCCTCTCCTGCACAGAGAGTTGACTAGTCCAGGCCACTTGTCAAAGGTGCTTTAAGGTAGGCAACAGGGAGAGAAGGGGAAGAAAGCAATAAGCTTATGGACACAGACGACACAAGAGAGTGGAACAGATTCACACAAGAAGTTCCGATTAGTTGGCGAGAGAAAGTGTGGATTGAAAGCCGAGGGGAGAACAGATTAAACAGGAAAAAGTGTTTAGCCAGACAATGAGACTGAGAGAAAAAGAGACACAGAAAAAGAAAGAAGTGACAGAAGGCAACAGAGATTGAGAGGGTGATACAGGGGATACTGTATAGTACAACTGAGAGAGAGATAGAGAATGAAAGTGAACAAAAATGAGGAAACAAGAGAAAATTATGGGGATCCAAAAGCTTGAGTGGAAAATAGAGAGATACAAGACATGAAAGAGAAGAGAGAACAACAGAGGGAGAGAAGGATGGAGCGAGGGATGTAAGGAGAGAGCGAGGAAGGGAAGAGAAGAGGGGAGAAGGGAAGGCAGCTTAAGCGTGAGTGTGTGTGTGTGTGTGTGTGTGTGTGTGTGAGTGTTGGGGCTGCGGCTGCATCGCCTCCAAGCCCCTGATTGATGTGGTGGGCAGACGGCGTCCGCATCAGGACGAGACGGATAGACAGCGTCCGTGAGGCAGGAACGCTCGATAGCCAATCACCTCGCGCCAGTCCTGCTACCTGTCAATTTGTCAGGGCGGAGGAGAGAGGAGGAGGAGGAGGAGGAGGAGGGAGGGAGAGAGAGCGAGAGAGCGAGGGAGCAGGAGCTGTAGAACAGAGAGAGAGAGAGAGAGAGAGACAGGGAACAGCAGTGTGTAATAACGGAGGGGAAGAGAGAAAGTGCTGAGTAGGGCTGCGCTTTGATTCCAACTGACAGAACCTTTTCAAGTGTTCATTACTCACTCCACTTCCTCAGGCCTGAGCAGCAACACAGGCACTTACACACACACACACACACACACACACACACACACACACACACACACATGCTGATACAATCACACAATCAGAATCTCTTTCACTCACCCACTCTCTCACACACACATACACACACACACACACACACACACACACACACACACACACACACACACACACACACCACACACACATGTACGCATGCATACACACTATCACACAAACATTGAACAATGCTCACCCATATCTACACACATGCACATCAAGCACACAAAGCACTAAAACTCTCACACACACCAAACTTCTCTAAGCTTCTCTCCACTTGATAATCTGACCCCTCCAAGCGTCCTGTCCCCTGCCACTGTCCAGTCCCAGCACTGCTGCCCCATGCCCTGCCCTGCCCTGACCGACCTCAGGGACAGCTTCCCATCTCCACCTGAATGAACTCTTTTAAAAGACACTTGGAATCTACTAAGTGAATAAGCAAATAGGAGCCGTGTGATTCTCCTACATAAGGTCTCCTCCTTGACATGTTTGTCCTGGAATGATAGACCAGAGTCCCTTAGGCTTACTTGCCATTTGTGTGTTTGTCGTGCGTGTGTGTGTGTGTGTGTGACAGAGAGTTTGCATGTGCCTGTGCGCACTTTGTATGTCTGTGTGTGTGTGTGTGTGTGTGTGTGTGTGTGTGTGTGTGTGTGTGTATGTTTGTGCATCATGCCAGTGAGAGTGTCCTGGTTTATGTGATTCCTTCTACTACTTCTGTGGAACTAAACTCTGCAGAGGTTTGTCACCATTGGAAGACAAATATTTGACCAGTGATTCTGTGTCAAAAAGACCAATTCTGCACACACTTCTGGCTGTCTCTCTCTCTCTCTCTCTCTGTCTCCTATTCTTCCTCTCTGTCTCTCTCTCTCTCTCTCTCTCTCTCTCTCTCTCTCTCTCTCTCTCTCTCTCTCTCTCTCTCTCTCTCTCTCCCTCCCTCCCCCTCTATCTATCTCTGCAAGGGCTGAAGTCTGCAAGGGCTGAAGAAACCGACTTCTCTAGACCCCCCCCCCCCCCCTCATATCTCTATACTGCACACACATTTGTCCTTGTGCAACACACACACACACACACACACACACACACACACACACACACACACACACACACACACACAGAGCCACAGGCCTGCATCTGGCCCCTTGTGAGTGCACTGAGGGCCATTGTAAAGAGACTCCCTGAGTGAGTGAGTGAGTGAGTGAGTGGGTCCCTCAAGCCTGTTGGGAGGTGCATGCTGTCATGCTGTGGAATGCTGGAATGCATGTTTGCTTCTTCTCCAAGTCAAAAGGAGGCGTGTGGACAAGAGGAGGAATGGAGAGGGGGTTGGCTAAAAAGATTAGGAAAAGGTTTATCCTGAGATGATTGAATTTTGGCAGCTAAATTCATTTGGTAGCGTTGTATGAACTTGTCTCTGAAGCTTCGGAGAGAGAGAGAGAGAGAGAGAGAGAGAGAGGGAGGCAGGGAGGGAGAGAGGGAGGTGGGGGTTCGGATAGACAGACTCAGGGAGAAGGGCAGCTTGTATATG
>JAODXP020000022.1:1172094-1182094 GCA_027497455.2 Sardinella longiceps | reverse complement strand
CTCAGCTCAGCCCAGCTCAGCCCAGCCAGACCTGCTTCTCCTCCAGTGGGATCAATGAGGTGCTAGCAGCTAGCATGACTAGCCCAGGCTGCTCCTGTGACTGGAGCCGGTAGACCTGCCATAGCATTACAAACGCATAGGACCTTGAGTCGGCCATGCACTGTTGCTTGACAGAGTTTCTCAGCTGTGACAGATTAGAAAGAAAATAAACTCTGCTTGACCCTCTGGATTGTGGAAGACATGGGAGGGGTGCTGTGCTGTGCTGTGCTGTGCTGTGCTGTGCTGCGCTGTGCTGTGCTGTGCTGTGCTGTGCTGTGCGTGCAGCTATTCACGGCACTCCATGGCTCACATTTCCAAGCCGCCAGCCACCACTGGTCTGAACTGACCATCCAAGGTCGCTGAGCAGAGCAGGAGTATTGGAAAGCATCCATTATGGAATATTACAAAACATCCATCAAAATGGAATAAGTGCTGCAAGGAGTCCATTCAGGAGTGGTGTGTGGAAATGCGGGTGTGAGTGAGTGAGTGAGGGGGGGAGAGTCACCAGACACAGGTCTCACAAGCCTGCTTTGCCTCGGAAAAAGGCATTAGACCTCCATACACTTCAACATTGGTTTTTATTAATGCCTTCCATCTGTTAGGGAATAAAGGGGGGAAATCAGGGGGAAAGTGCACATTTGGGAGATTAAGGGCTTGATATACAATAATATTTTGACCTAAAAAATAAAAGCCCATAAGCTGAGAGGGTGAGAGCCGTGGGATTAGGCTGTGTCAGTAAGTGGTATCACTGTCAGATTTGGGATTTTTACGTTAGACATGAGGAAAAAATGCTGGGCATTCAACCATACAAGTGCAGGTTGTCATTTTATTTGTCCCGGAAAGAGTCCCATGATTAAGTCATCTTGGTTTCGTTAAATGTGGAGTCCCACATAGAGAACACCTAAGACGATTCTCTCTCTTTCCCTCTCTCTCTCTCTCTCTCTCTCTCTCTCTCTCTCTCTCTCTCTCTCTCTCTCTCTCTCTCTCTGTTTCCCTCTCTCCCTGACACAGTAGCAAAGCTAGCACAGTTAGGACCTGTTGCTGCCTCTTCTCACAAAACCACGGCAGCCAAATAAAAGAGTCTTTTATCACCTCCTGCATTACTTCAGTAATCCAGCAGCGCCTGGATTGTATATCTTCTTCAAGGGAAGTTGGCAGCCAAGGACCAGGAGAGGAACAAGGGGGAAAAAACTCAAAAGATGCAGGGGGGAAATAAAATCAGTGAAGCAATGCGATTTGCAAAGTGGAACTAATCCTGTGCTTTTTAATGCGATGGCTGCAGCCTTAATGCGGGCAGGCACACAGCATAGTGAGCGCTCTGCCCTGCACTGCACTGGCCTTGCCTCTGCTCTGCTCTTGTCCCCTCTCCTTTCCTCTCCTCTCCTCTCCTCTCCTCTGTCTGCCCCCCTCACTGCAGCACCCAGACTCCCTGTCAGAGCCCCATCTACATTTGCCCCCACATAGTGTGTGTGTGTGTGTGGTGTGGGTGTGTGTGTGTGGGTGTGTGTGTGGGGGGGGGGGGGGTATGTGTGTGTGTCAGCCCCCTCAGGTTAACTGCCCCCAGACCTTGTGTGGCTCATTTCTGTGGGGCAGGGGGCTGATAGTTCTCTGCATTTTATATCATTAGGGTTAGGGTTAGCTTCATGGTCCTACAGTATGTATCTCCACTGACAGACAGCCAGGGCACTATTAATAAGGATGAATCCCAATCAGATTTATCGGCTAAGTACAGTATACTTCCATACACTATTTGCCTTTAGGTGTTAACTCGACATTCCATAGACTACAATCCATCCAGTAATATCCATTCAACAGACAAAACAGAAGCCCGTGTGATGTGGGCCATAAACAGCAACAGAATATTCTAGAAGTGTGTGTGTGTGTGTGTGTGTGTGTGTGTGTGTGTGTGTGTGTGTGTGTGTGTGTGTGTGTGTGTGTGTGTGTGTGTATGTGCGTGCTCTCCTGTGAATGTCTGTGTGTGTATGTGTGTGTGTGTGTGTGTCTGTGAGTGAGTGTGAGAGAGAAAGGGGGGTAGCTGTGTATGCATGTGCTTGTGTGTGTGTGTGTGTGTGTGTGTGTGTGTGTGTGTGTGTGTGTGTGTGTGTGTATGGCATGCCTGAGTGGACTGTACTGTCTCCATGTTGAGGGCAGAGTGTCCACAGGCAGAGGAGCCCAAAGTGCCGTAAAGGCCCAGTGGAGATGCTGCCACTGTGAGCTCCTCCTTGAAACCAGAGAAAGTTGGGTTCCTCGCCTCGCCTCGCCTCGCCTCTAGCCAAACATCCATCATTAAGTGATGCACTACATGATGTAAGCAAGCCATTTAGTAATTGACAATCATTCTGGAATGCATTTAGTTGCCAAAACAGAAAGTGAAAAAAATAGTGGAGAGATGTTTTTTTTAGGTTATGACAGACTAGTTCCATTTGCATAATTGACACTGGATGTCTGTGGCAGCGTTAAGTTGCACTAGGGCATGCTGGGAAGGGGCCAGAGACATGATGGGTGGTCACTCTGTGGGCCTGCTGGAATACCGCATCTTTCACCAGGGCTAAGGCCTTCTGCCAGGGCCTGAGTATATATTAGGAGCCACTTTTAGCCAAACATGACAAGGCAGCCCTCCGCTACTCAATCTCCACATGAGCCTGCAGTCCATACGCCAAGGCCTGCCTGCAGTACACACGCTTCTGGGTTGATTCACTAGCATTTCAAAAGTGCTTCTGGAAGCCTGTGTGTGTACTTTAGCATACCGCTGATGGTGGTGGTGGTGTAGTGGTGGTGGTGTTGGTGTGTTTTATTCCTGCTTTTCTTTGGCTTTGATGTGTGACATCATCTCGCCTCAACATGTTGCCTCCAGAGCAAAGCTCAGCTCAGCCAACTGGACGCACATCTTAGGAGTGGACAACACAGACCACATGTGCACCAAGTGTGCACATGAACTTTACGGCCGCCCAGCTTCTGGAGGGTGTCAGTGAGGTGCAGTAGCCTCTGTAACCCCCACACAGCCTGCCAAACCTCTGACCTGGAGTGCTCCCACACACACACACACACACACACACACACACACACACACTCTCTCAGGGAGGAAGAGGGGAACGCTCTCCTTCTCTACCTGATTGGCTGTCTGTCCTGCTGCATCACACAGTACACAAGAGAGGTGTGTTAGAGACGCACAGCGTGGAGACAATGAGCCCCTAATGACAGTGGGACGGGGATGGACAGATGGGACAGGACAGCAGAGAAGAGTGAGAGAGAGTTAGAGACACATGACAGGGATATGCAAGATATGCAAGTGTCTCTGTGTGTGTGTGTGTGTGTGTGTGTGAGAGAGAGAGAGAGAGAGAGAGAGAGAGAGAGAGAGAGAGAGAGAGAGAGAGAATGAGCAGAGGACTGAACCCAGGCAGCAAGTGTAATGGTGAGTCATGCCTGGGGTCAGTAGCAGTCACTGCAGCACTGCCTCTACACACATAGCTAATTCAATAGAGGAATCTGCTCTTTGTGTGTGTGGTGTGTACGTGTGTGTGTGTGTGTGTGTGTGTGTGTGTGTGTGTGTGTGTGTGTGTCAGTGAGCTTGAGCTTATATGGCCAAGTAGCACATGTTTTGTGTGTGTGTGTGTGTGTGTGTGTGTGTGTGAGAGAGAGAGAGAGAGAGAGAGAGAGAGAGAGAGAGAGAGAGAGAGAGAGAGAGAGAGAGAGAGAGAGTGTTTGAGTGCAGTCTGTTGGAGGTGTGGTTTCGGGGGCTACATCTGCTCCCCCCGCTCTCCCAGAGCCAGAGCTCTCTAAAGTTCACATTCCTGACTCCAGACAAAAGACAGGACATGAAAAGACGGAGTGAGTGAGCGAGGGAGAGACAGAGGAGAAAGAGGAGGGAAGGGCAAAACAGAAGCCATCCATTCTATTATTACTGTAAATACAATGCCTACATTGCAGCCATGGCATCCGCCGTTTCCAGTCACCCCCTATTGACAGAGCCATAAATCACCGCAAACTTAAGTGAATTACTGCAGCACTGAGCTGTGGCTTTAACAATGTTTATGTAGTATCAGCTTACCATCTCCCCCCATCCCCACCCACCGCTGCAAAGAGAGCTTGTTGCTGATATTGAAAGGTTGGGGTTGGCTGGTGGGGGTTGGGGGGGTTGTGGGGGTATGTGGGGTGTGGGGCGCTGGTGGAGAGACTTATTAGTTGAGCCATAATACATCACAGCTTAAAGACCACACACAGTTAGGCTCCAGCATCCTACTAATAACCAATAACGCAATATTACCTCCATTAAGAGGAGGCTAATTAGATTGTGCCCATTACAATTAAATAGCTGATAAGCCTCAATCTATTATAGTACTGTCAATCTCAACACACACACACACACACACACACACACACACACACACACACACACACACACACACACATACACACACACACACACACATACATACACACACCATCTCTAGTACTTAGGCAGACATCACTATCAAGTGGTTTGGGAGGACCACACATCACCAATATGGCCATCTTGCAGCCATATTTTATATTAATTTCCCATGTTTGACTTTGCAAAGCCCCCCAAGAAGCTTGAAATTGGGACAGTGAATTTTGAGTGAACTGAACTATGATGCTATGGTAGTATATATATTAAGTACTGTACATAGTCAGTTCTTGCACAGATTGAATTTTGTTGCTGTTGGTGGGCTCAGTTTGGTGTGATGTATGAGTGTGTTACCACTGATGCCTGTTGGGTGAGAACTTTGTTTATTAAAGGTGCGTGTGTGTGTGTGTGTGTGTGGTGTGTTGATGTGGAACATGGTGAGAGTGTGGTGCCAGTGCTTGCTGGTAGGCTTGCTAGAAGTCTTGGGTTTGCAGTATTTTCACATGTGGCAGATGTGTGTCAATATCCATGCTGGACAAGTGTTTGTCCTACACAATCCTGTACAGCAGCATCTCCCAGTGCAGCTCACGTGTTTGCTGGATATGTCTATCTATCTGTATGTGTGTGTGTGTGTGTGTGTGTGTGTGTGTGTGCATTGGCATGGCCACATGTCTGCTCTGCTCTCCTGGCTACTGGAGAAGACCTCCACCTGTCTGTCTGTCTGTCTGTCTGTCTGACCACCTGCATGTAGCCCTGCTTTCCTGGTGAGCTCTTTGTGCATATTATTGCACAGGACTGGATGTGCTCGACGTATACATGTCTGTCTGTGTGTGTGTGTGTGTGTGCACAGCATATACTCTATACTCTATGTGGATTTTCATAAATATATGTTTCTGTGTGTGTATTTGAGTCATTTTGTACTATTTGTGTGTTTGTGTGTCTTTGTGTGTGAATTCTATTTTTTTCAATTGTTAATCAAACCTTTCTCCTTAAGTGATTCTTCAAAGCAAACCCATACCACTCTTTGCAGCACTTGAATCATCACTAACAACTTCTTATCCCCCCCTCTCTCTCTCTCTCTCTCTCTCTCTCTCTCTCTCTCTCTCTCTCTCTCTCTCTCTCTCTCTCTCTCTCTCTCTCTCTCTCTCTTTCACACACACTCTGTCTCTCTCCTGCAGCAAGTCCCCATGCCACGCCTTCTAGTCTGCATTTCCCGACGTCGCCCATCATCCAGCAGCCGGGCTCGTACTTCTCCCACCCGGCCATCCGCTACCATCCCCAGGAGACCCTCAAGGAGTTTGTCCAACTTGTCTGCCCTGACAGTGGTCAGCAAGCGGGACAGGTGGGCTTCCTTAATGTAAGAAGGAGCGTTTTATGTTCACCCTGGCACCCATACATTTCCTTTTTTTTTTTTTTTTTCGCTCTTCATCTCTCTGCCCTCCTCTCTCTCTCTCCCTCTATTCCTTTCTTATTCTAGTCTTCTTCCCTATCGGTTTAAGGTTGAAGGGCTTTACATTGATATCCTATAGTTCACGTCTTCTTGTCTTCCCTTTCTGCTTACAATGTGTACTTTTGTCTCTCTCTACTTTCTCTCTCTCTCTCTCTCTCTCTCTCTCTCTCTCTCTCTCTCTCTCTCTCTCTCTCTCACACACACACACACACACACACACACACACACACACACACACACACACACACACACACACACACACAAACCTTCCAACTGTCTGTGTAAGCACAGAGGGCATCTCCTGCTTGCTGGTGTATTCACAGGCACATAGTTGGAATATTGCAGCCAGGCTTAATTACATTGGAGCAGCTCTACAGACAGATCAGATATGCCCACTCGGCACAGAGAATGTCAGTGAACCTTAGTGTCTGAACACTGATATGCCTCTACTGTATGTTTGGGTGGGTTAGCAGGGTGTAGTGTATAGTTGCCCGAGGGTGTGTGTGTGTGTGTGTGTGTGTGTGTGTGTGTGTGTGTGTGTGTGTGTGTGTGTGTGTGTGTGTGTGTTCATGTTGTAGGCAAGGAAGTCACAGGTTGCGTCTACATGTTTCTCCCTGTGTCTGGCCTCAGACAGCTGATATGTGTCTAGACACTGAATCAATACAATGCTGGGGGTTCATGATCCACATTTTCTTTTTTGGCACTTTACATGAATTGGACTTTTTGTGTGCATGTCTGTCTCCTGGCGTGAGTCCTTACAGACAGCAGGGGCACTTCTCTCCTTCTCTCTCAAATATTATTTAGGCACCGATCGCTAATGTTTACTGGTTCATTCTTACTAAGTTGTGGGTCATTGTAAGAGGTCCTGAAAATGATAATTAAGGTCATTGTTTTAATTGAGATGAAAATATGAATTAGGCTCCTCCAACACTTCCTGGAGTGTGTGAGTCATATGATTGCATGTGTGTGTTGCCACGCTACTGCTATTGCAGCACATATTGGACCATCCAATTCAGGAGATGAAGAGTGTTTACGTGGGCTTCCTGAAAGTGCTGTATTAGCTCTCTCTCTCTCTCTCTCTCTCTCTCTCTCTCTCTCTCTCTCTCTCTCTCTCTCTCTCTCTCTCTCTCTCTCTCTCTAGATCGCACATTCACACACACACACACACACACACACACACACACACACACACACACACACACACAAAGCGCACACACACATACACACACACACAGAGGCTAGCATAAATCTGAGTGGCCAGCGAGGAATGACCCTGTAGCATTCCTCCCCCTCCTCCTCCCTTCTCACACTCTCTCTTGCTCTCTCTCTCTCTCTCTCTCTCTCTCTCTCTCTCTCTCTCTCTCTCTCTCTCTCTCTCTCTCTCTCTCTCTCTTCCTCCCTTCTGTCTCTTTTTTCTCCATCTTCCCCTCTCTCTCTGTCCTGCTGTTGCTGGCTGCTGCTGCTGCTGCTGGGCTCATAGATTAGAGGAGGAGGAGGAGGAGGAGTGTGCGGAGCAGCAGAATAGTTTATGGGCTGGAGGAGAGAGAAAGTGCTGAGCCCTGTCTGAGGCACGCCTCTCTCCAGCTACTCCCAGCCCCTCCCAGCACAGGACCCAGCCCTAACACACTTCTCCCTGGGACCCCAGCACAGGACCCAGCCCTAACACACTTCTCCCTGGGACCCCAGCACAGGACCCAGCCCTAACACACTCCTGGGACCCCAGTGTCTTTATCAGAAATGTTAGTCCCATAAACTAAAGATGCTGGTAATTGTAGGCTAAACCCCAACATTCATCTCTGTATCAAGACAGTGAGTGCACATCAAGTTCCAATTCATGCTTGTCAATTTTAAACATAGAGCCTATCTGTAGCAAACCTCTAAACTCATCCAAAATCAGTTGATCACCGGCCCTGGCTGATCACGTGAAAATCATCCTATTTCTGCTCACCAAGGGGGGCATGTGTAGTGTTTGGTGTTGTGTGTGCACATGTGTTGACGTTTGTCCCTCTGCTGTCTCTCTCTCTGTCTATCTGTCTGTCCTCCAGCCCAACGGCAGCAGTCAGGGAAAGGTGCACAACCCCTTCCTGCCCACCCCAATGCTGCCCCCACCACCGCCCCCTCCCATGGCACGCCCTGTGCCCTTGCCCGTGCCAGACTCCAAACCACCCTCCACCTCCACCGAGGGAGGGGGCAACTCCCCCACCTCGCCAAGTAAGTCTCACTCACACACACACACACACACACACACACACACACACACACACACACACACACACACACACACACACTCCGATTCAGATTGCAAGCTATTTAGGTTGATTGAAGTGTGTCACATTCAGCTTTTAAAATAGAAGATAACAAAATTCATCTCTGTGGCATACCTAAACATGTACTAGTTATTATATATGGCCCTTGATGTGTCAGACATATATTGCATACTTAGGCCCCGTCCCATTTCTCCCCCTTAAAACTTCCACTTGTTTTTAAGTGTCCTCAACAGTAAAGTCCCCTCACCAAGTGAAGTGGATTATCTCCCTTCAGAACGCCATTCTCTTCTCTGATTGGCTGCTAGGTGACCATTATTTCCAGACAACTGGCTACTTTGGAAGTAGTTCCAAAAAATAACTCATCTAATAACTGATTACCGTTCCATATGAATGCCTTTCAGAATGGTAACTATAACAACAATAAGCAGCCTTGTAGATCTACTTTCAACTGAAAATAGTACCCAAACCGAACAGGTTAGCTTCTTTTCAATTTGAGTTGCTTGTTTCTTTTACGTTTTATACGCTTCTTCAAATACTAGAGATGAATAGAAACAGGAGATAAGCAGGATAACGACCTCCGAGGTGACCAGTTCTTCAGATGTAATTGGCTTGGCGCGTCGCCGGAGTTCTAGATTCCACCTCGCCAATTATTTCTGAAGAACTGGTCACCTCGTCAGCCGTTATCCCTTACATAAATGGGACATCACTGCTCACTGCTCATTCACATACGTCACACGCTGCTGGCTCACTGGCCTCAAGAGTTACTTCTTCTGATGTCAGACTGCTGGCTGCATCAACAACTTTTACTGCTTTGCCGTATCTGGAGCTTCACAAGTTTTTCCGTCTTACTGTATATTCACCATACATCTGAATAAGCCCTGGATAATTGTGTTCCAGTGATCACTGCGATACACATTCAAAACACTGACAAAACAACCCAGATAAGGAATATATTAACATTAGATGGGTGCAAACTCCCTTGAAGCACTTGACAGATAGCGGCTAGCTAGCAAGCTGCTAGGCAGGTACATCATAAAATATTTTCTGACAGTGTTCTTAACGCAACAGTATTTTGTGTATTAAACCAAAGTCCTTCTAAGCCAAGTCACGTAATTCGGCCGCCATATTGGATACGCCTTCGGCCAGCTATTTAAAAAGACCAAAATGAATGGGGAGCTATTCCAAAGACAAGATAGGCTGGTCGTACTGACTTTAAAAGTATATGGTGTAAATCCTTGTTAAAATCTGAATCGGTCGATGTCAATATCTGCCCGGGTATCGCTAAAATAAAGCTAAAAGACGCTATTTAAAACGGAAATTTGCTCACTGCGCCTGCACCAATATTTGCGGCAGGGTGATAGCAGACGGAGGTAGTAAACAAAAAGCTAACCGCCAGTCGCATAGCGTTCAACAATGCGATTGGCCATCATTGATTTACCAACAGCCGTAATGCATTTCTGTGGGAGGTTTTCTTTAGTGATTGGTCTCCTCAATATAAAGGATCTCTGATTAAAGCTATTTTGAATTTGAACATGATTATTTACGTAAATAAATCAGCTGGCCCTGAGTTTGTAGAGCATCTTGAGTAATTTCATCCACTTGAATTTAAGTCAGCATCGACCCTCACTACATTTTGAGGGTTGATTATAAGGGCAAAATTTCAATTTCCCCTTGCTCCCTACAGTAATAGGACACACTACCCCTAGACGAGAATGTGCAAAATCTAGGGTTTGGGCAAAAACTTTGGGTTAGGGGAGGTATTGGGACAGGGCCCTAATACTCCGTAATTCATGCTATACTGTAGGTAACTAGCATTGTGCTAATGATGTATGTCACTTTAACAAAAGACTGTATATCAGTGAAGATTCTGATTCTCTT
>JAODXP020000022.1:1167094-1169594 GCA_027497455.2 Sardinella longiceps | reverse complement strand
CTATGTGGAGTTCATGAAAAGAATGGAGAAAGTGTGGCCTCGGCAGATGGCTGGGAGTAGCCAAGTTGAATTAGTTCTCTATTGCCTTTGACTGCAGTTTCACTATGTGGCAGCAGGGGGCAGCACGCCTGGCAGCTTGCTGTGAAAAATGACTCACGGAAGATTAATTTCCAACTCCACTGTGAGAGACCCCAGATAATCAGCCTCATGGGCATTTAAAAGATGACAGCAGTAACAGAACACAGAAGCTAACCCTGACAAATACATTCATATGTGAATTGGCTGCTTGTGGTACTGTTACCCACCTGCAGAACCTCATTCATTTTACACTTGCTCTCCTGTTAGCAAATGGCACTCCTAGTAAGGTGTTTACTTGTATTGTGTTGTAGCTTTAGAAGTCGCTTTGGATAAAAAATGTCTGCTAATCCTGCATAGTAAATGCACAATGATGTACGACAAGTCTTTATTTGTAATCATTGAAAAAGTTGTCTCCAGTGAGCACTACTGCTATTGCTGTATCATTAACAGTGGGATGCATCTTGTGCCGGCCATGTTCTTCTTCCTCCTCACTAGAGTCAGATGTGTAAAGCGGCAGCTCTATTCCCTACACTGCTGTTTACATGTTTGCTCTCAGCTGTGGTGAGATGAGAATAAATGGGGGCTAAAACATTTGACCCGTCCTGTGCGGGAGAGAAGCGGTGGCATGGAGTGGGTTTGGGGGAGGCGGCAGCAGCAGCAGCAGCAGCAGCAGCTCTCAGGGACAACCTGGTTTGCATTACATGAGGCTGAATTCCTCCGAGATGACACTCATCCGCAGGCACTTTAGCCGCCCGAGCCTGAGTCAGCACTTCTGCACGTGATGAGATTACTTGTTCCATTGACAGCAAGTTTAAAAGAACAGGCCATCACCATTCTCTCTCTATCCTGCTCACTTTCACTCCAACGCTCTCTCTTTTTATCTGCCTCTGTCTCCAAGTCTCAAATGCATTGGAGGATTCTATCTGTCTCAGGCTATTTTGTCTGTCTATCCCCTAACACTGCACCTTGACAGAGATTGCATTGTGTAGGTATAGGAACGTGTGTGTGTGTGTGTGTGTGTGTGTGTGTGTGTGTGTGTGTGTGTGTGTGTGTGTGTGTGTGTGTGTGTGTGTGTGTGTGTGTGTGTGTGTGAGTGTATCTTTAAGACTGTCTTTGTGTGTGCATGTCCTTGCTCCCCATCCCTTTACTAAAACACTTTCACCTTGAGGAATCTTCTTTAATTTCTGTGTGTGTGTGTGTGTGTGTGTGTGTGTGTGTGTGTGTGTGTGTGTGTGTGTGTGTGTGTGTGTGTGTGTGTGTGTGTGTGTGTGTGTGTGTGTGTGTGTTTCTGTGCACATATTACTGTTGTTGTGGTTCAAAGGAAAAGTCTTTCCCTTTGCATATGCTATACAGTATATGCATTGTATCTGTCTTGAACATTGTGAACATTTTTGAATAGAGTGTAATAGTTTTGCTGGATTTATTTACTATGATTTTTCAACAAAGTTTCTGAATTTTTTTGTTTTTAGAAGTAACAGATAAGTTCCACCTGCTGTCTTGTTAGGGATTACTGTAAGACCCACCTTTCAATAGAATATTCTACAGTGTATTAGAAATCCACACTATAGATACAGTGTATCTTTTACCATCGATCAGTACTTCTGTCCAGCTTCACTCCATTGTCTTTTCTTTTTCATATGTCTGCCCCCCTCTCACTTCAAAAAGTCTAGTCTTGCAGAAAAGTCTTCCCAGGACAAGGAGTAGAGGGAGGGGGGAGGGAGGGGGAGGGGGGAGAAGGACAGAGAGAGGAAAGGTTTGAGAGTGCCTGATAGCCAACAGACAAAGACACAAGGAAGCTGCACTGCGCCGAGCCTGAAAGTCCAGACTCAGCAACTTCTATTGATTAAAAACTAACCTTCCACTTTCCCTGGGCTGCTTGTGGCAAGTGCTAGAATTTAAACAAGCAGTGAGGCTAGGGCCTGTGTGGGGATGACTACTCCGCTCTCTCTCTCTCTCTCTCTCTCTCTCTCTCTCTCTCTCTCTCTCTCTCTCTCTCTCTCTCTCCCTTTTATCTCCCTGCCCTTTTATCTGGTCTTATGGCTTATTGATTAACAATTTGCAATGAATTTGTATGTGATTCTTTCAATTTGTGCCTTCCCTTAATTAAAGCCTTTCATGTTGGGATATATTTAGATGCAGCCTTTTGTTAAAACAGAGAAAAGTTAAGGCTACTTTGGACGTCTTAATGACCATGGCTGCTACTTTCATTGATTTTATTGGCCACAATGTTTTGCTGATTAATAAGGAATCAAAAAGGGTTTGGAGATTGCCTTCCATGTCTGTGTGTGTTTGTGTGTGTGTGTGTGTGTGTGTGTGTGTGTGTGTGTGTGTGTGTGTGTGTGTGTGTGTGTGTGTGTGTGTGCGTGCGTGCGTGCGTGTGTGTGTGAGTTGGGTAGAAAGGATCACAGCATCAAGTATCAGT
>JAODXP020000022.1:947094-1164594 GCA_027497455.2 Sardinella longiceps | reverse complement strand
AATCCCTTTAAGAGATTTTGTCATTTAAACAATCAATTTTTAAAAGCATTTGAAGCCGCTACAAAATGCGTACATAGTACGGAGTACGTAGATGGCTGTTAGCTCATTAGAAAACAAAAACGCTTAGCAATTAACTTATTTTAACAAAGCACATAATTTTTACAAGAAAGGTTTTTCATTTCAATTCTACATCAGGCAAGATCAATTTTGAGCGACACCAGGAATTTTCTCATGTTGATTAAATTTCAGTTTTATTATCATAAACAACCATCATGATCAAGATCAGACACCCACTAATATGAATCAATCCTCAGTGGCTTTGAGGCTTAGGCTAAGGCCAGGGCTTAATGACAGATAGGTAGCATAAAGACCTCCTCCATAACCTTTCAAAATAGATGTTACAAAACATGAATATCACATCAAAATAAAATGCAACCAGATAAGTGAAGCTTTCCATTGCTTCCAAAGCCGTAAACTTTTTTCTCCTCATTTAATTTCTTGATTTTGTTTTATGTTATCTATGCTACACATATATACATGACCGACACATTCATTGTCAATCTCAATTTAGTAAAAAGAACAAAAAACTTGAAAAAATCTGCATGTTCTAGTGTTAGTGGCAAATTTTTACATAAGTATTGTAGAGTTAGTGTGAGCTAAGACACTATATTGTAATCCTGACATAAGGCACTTGCCAACAGACTATTCATTTGCCCCTTGCTGTCCTTCACCACAAGTCAGATAGAGACATTTTGCTCATTTTTTTCTTTCACATCCCATCAGATTTTTTCCTCCTCACTCCAATTTTCTTGTTTTCGTTTTGTTTTTTTGTTTTTGTTTAGTTTTTTAAGTTGCATTTCTCTCTTTTTATCTTTTTTTTAAAATTGCACGAATTCTATTGTTCCTCATAAATGTGCCTTGAGCAATGGTCTGGTCTGAGTTGTTGCACAAGTTCCTGTGTGGAGAAGTTCATATTTTTCTTTTGATTGGTTTTCACCCTTGGCGAGCGAGCATGGATGTGTCTAATGATGGCGGTGAAGATGATGCCACCAGTTTTAAAGCTCAGCACCACTCTCCCTGTCTCAGGCCTCCTGGTGTTAGTGCTTAGCCTCCGCACAGGCCTTTCTCAACTGTGGACAGGTGACTGACCTTGACAAGCTTTAGTCAGATAACTGTCAGAGGAGCAGACCATTATCTTGAAACATACTGGCACAAAGCCTACTTGCCCGTTTCACTGAAAAACAGTGTCCCTGTGCTCCATCTGTGCACATTGCACAACCTACGTCTGTCTGGCTCTGCACTTGGACAAGTCAATCACAGTAGAAAGCGAAGCCCCTTCTTTAGAATACATCTTTCTAATCTCTCCCTGTGCAGCCCCTTTGTGTCTGTATTAACACTAGGGCACCAGTGTTTAGGACTAGCGGTGTGATTTCGACATAGATATCTACGTTTGCAGCAGATTTTGTGTTTGGTTTGTCTCATTTTTACGACTTTTGTTTTTGTTTTGTTTTCGTTCCCAGAAATTATGAGAAAGACAAAAAATATGCAATACTTGCTTGCACTCTTCACTAGTCATTTATTATGTTGCATTCTGGCTTTGTCGTCATTATTATTATTATTATTATTATTATTATTATTATTATTATTACTTTTTTAACCAAAGTTAGTGTTGCACTTGATTGGCTGCAGAGCCAGTTGTCAGCTTGCCTGACAGCCCATCCCACCCTCAGTCCCATCATGGCAGAGCCTGGCATGGCGCTTGTGTCCATTCAGCCTTTACGGATATCCACTTTCCTTTAGACCTAACGAGAATGCTGACCATAAATGATTTGTTTCAGTTACCTTTTACACTTGTGAGCCTTAAACAAGGAAACTTCCTCTTAATCACAAATATAACACACTTTCAAAGCAAACTATTGACGTCCAGGAGGAAGTGATTGCCCACATTTATGTACATTTTTTAACAAACTTCCAAGCTATTTTAATTGTTTACCTGTTTCCTGTCTACAACATATATCATTTACAAAACAATGATTTTAAATACGGGGCTGTTTTCCCCAGCTGTCTGATGTGATGGTTTAACACTTACACATGCGTGGGTTGGGCTTTTTTCTAGTGTGACCGTTTTGTTTTGTTGTTGTTCTTGCCTACCCTTTAGACATGAGTTGGGCATTACTTTCTTAATTATCTGCACTAAATAAAAACTAAATGACAATTGTGAAAAATTCTTAGGAGAATAAATGGCCTTAATGGCCTAAAAGTGCGAAGGGAAAAATAATTGCACGGACATTTTTGTGTCACAAAAAACAGCCTATCATCTAATCAGTAAGATTTGGCTGTGTGTGTAAGATATGACAAAATTGCACCCTTTTTAAAGAAAGACAAAAGAAAAGGAATATAAAAGCAATAGTTTGGGCAGTCCATTTTGTTCTTGTGTTTGTGTGTGTTATTTTAGTTTGGGAAATAAGAACTAGTGGTGTGCATGGAAAGCAACGACAGACAAACAAACAAAGAAGTGTGTAACTGAGCAGAAAAGAGCAGAGAGGCCAACAGGGCAGATGCACCTGACTGTGGGAGATATGTTGTTTGTATGTTGTATACTTTATTAATTACACTGATTTTAAAGCTGCCCTATTTTATAATGCAAGATTTTTGTAACATTGATTAAATGAGGAAAAACTAGTGTTGTGAATTTTCTGATTGTTTGTATTAAGGCCACATTATTATTAATAGAATTGTTTTTGTTTCCTTTGTTTGTTCTCGGGGAACTGGATTTAAGTTGAAAACTTTCCTGTTCTTCTTTTTTTTTTTTTTTTTTTTTGCTTTCCTTTTTGTATGTATTTAAAGACTTTTCTCTTTTTTCAGTGGTATGGAATATCCCTGTACTTGAAAAGTATAGGGAATTAAGGTGAAAACCCTATTGTAAATGGATGTGACAAGTATGCTGTATGTTTTGAAGGTTATTTGTTGCATCAGTGTTGATAAAGCTAAATCCACAGTAGGTAACTCTGAGGATGTTGGTAAGGAAAAAGAGTGTTTTTTGCATTTAAAAATTAGTTTAGGCAGAAGACAATAACATAGACAGCCAAAGGATGCCCCTATTATAAGTGCATCTAGGCATCTTTTTTGTGTTCACCATTCCATGCAGGAAAAAAAATAAACAGCTTGATATGCAACATGATTATTTTTTTCTTTTTACATTCTTTCTCCTTCTACCCACCTTCACAAATGACTCTCTCTCTCAGCTGAAGGGTCTATCAAAGCATCCCCCCTCTCTCATCTTCCAACACTCATAGCAGAACTCCCTGATGCTTTTATAAAACACATGTAGAATCAGTGATCTTTCTATCAGTGAACAGCCCAGGTGAGTTTTCCATCTTTGCTTTTGGCACAAGACATCCTTTACTTCCATTATAAACCTTTGGACAGGAGCAGCATGCCAGGATGCATATTAAACTAAATATCCTCATTGTATACAGTACCTAAAACCTCAATACATACATTTCCTCCCCAATTATACTGTGAAAGTTCTGACCATCTGTCACTCCAATCAAATGATTTGGAGAGAACCACACAAAGTTGTCGACTTGACACATCTTGGCACTGCATTATTCTAAAACTTGCATCACTCTTTTGTATTGTTCCATTTCTTTTCTCCAAACTTACTTTGCCAAACAGTATTCATTCTTTCACTGATTGATTTAGCCTGGGTTCCAGCCACATCACTCCCATGTGTATTAGTCAAAATGTTGGTTATCTTACAAAGGACAAAGAGCCTCTCTTGTTGTTCTTGTGAAAAGCTATCATGTGATTTACAGTAGCCTATGTAAGCCTGCCTACTTTAAGTAGGCGTCGCATAACTAGAAGAGACAGAAGTCTGGTATTTCCTGTTCTTCTCACTGCTCTGGAACCTTAGTTGTGTTGTCCTCCTCTGAAAATGTTTTAGAAGAGCATACTGGTTTACTCTTGTCCAAAGGTTTCTACCAAATGACATGGGGATTCTTAAGGCATGCAGCTGTATGTCCGATGCCTTTGTTGTGTCCCAGCTCTTGTAGGCTTTTGTTGTGTCTATTTGTTTTAAATGACTCATAACTCATTTTGAATAATGAAGGAAAGCTGTGAAGGATGTGAAGTAAGAATTGAGGCAGAATCATTCTTTTGAACTGTTAACAGGGTAGTTCTTCTCATCAATAATCTCATAATCATGAGTAGAAATACAAGTAACCCAAATGAATTGAAGTCAAGGTGAAAGTAATGGAGGCCTGCACCACTGCTTATCACATTGCCATGCTGAGTGGTGAAATCTATTAATGAACATCAAGTCCCTCTGCTGCTTGACAATCCATAAAAAGCTGCAATCATGATCCTGATTTTCCTTCGTGGCCCCTTTAACTGGCCTCAAACCCAGTCAGTTGACTCTGCTGCTTAGACTAGCTGTTGAAGCTCAGGGTTTTGGGCCTGTATGGTGTGGCCATCTTGAGTTGATGCCAGCAATTGTCTAGAAAGTTCAGCTCTAGATGCAAACTGCAAGTGGGTTTTCTCAGTGGGTTTTTCTTGGCAAACCAGGGGGCAAGGTCACCTGAATTAAAGTGAGAGAAACACATCCTAAAACCCTTGCTGTTGGAATGGCGTTGAATCTTTTACCCCAAGGAGAATAAGTGAAACTGGGACTCTACTTGCGTCCAGGTACACAGCCTAAATTATGATGGGGCAGTTGAAGCTTTGCAAAGTCTTATTTCTTTCCCAAAAGCATTATATGGTGCTATCTCTGAGCTCTAAAATGGAGACAAATGGAAATGTGACAATTTGGACTTCCAGTACCCGCTTCTTTAACAGCATATTAACAGCAGATTGATCTGCATGGAAACTATGCACTGATGAATAAAATGCTGAGATCCGTTTTGAGATGCTAAGGTTTGGTATCTACTTTTGATTTCAGTCTTTGCCTTCTTTTACTGTTACTGTTTTTTTCCAAGACTTAGTTATACTAAAATCAAAGGAAATGAACAAACCAGCATATTACCTGATATATTAAAAAATATGTAGTGCCTGTTAACAACGTATTATATTGCTCT
This sequence comes from Sardinella longiceps, assembly GCA_027497455.2. Lineage (NCBI taxonomy): Eukaryota > Metazoa > Chordata > Actinopteri > Clupeiformes > Clupeidae > Sardinella > Sardinella longiceps. The sequence goes on along the minus strand of JAODXP020000022.1, from coordinate 1,159,519 downwards.
CTGAATAATGAAAACAAAAATTGTTTGTAATTGTTTCAAATTCTCAACACCAGTAGCCTTCGCTGTCTGTCAGATCCCTCTGATTATAGCTATTGTACAATAATCATGAAAAATGTAATTGCATGCTCCATAATCGCCTAGTAAGTTGTTGTGAATGACTAAAGAAAATCTGTGAAAACAACAGGACATTATTTTAGTCTTTTACTCTTTTCAACACACTTCTTAACCTCTTTAACATTTGCCAAATCCCTTGCCTCAAAGGCTATTTTCAGACTACACACAATTTCAGTAAATGTTTCCAAACTGTAGAACTGCCTTCAGAAGTCAAGTCATCAAATCAAAATGTGTTCAGCCAGTCTGTTTGTTTCTTGTGACTTATATTATACAGGATGTTACAATATAGACTATATGGAAGGGGAGAGATTAAATTTGGACTTTTGTGAGAATGGTATACTCAAAAAAAAAGTGTATATTGGAAGTGAATATGTGTGAGACATAATGTTAATTTGTGCTTTATAAATAGACATTTGACACTGAAGGGGCATTACTATATTAGAATAATGAATTGTAACAGATGGGATTATGTTATCTGTAGTTGACCAATAGTTATGGCCCTTGAATTTCATAAAGGTATCCCAAAATATTTATTCTTTGTTGCATTTAAAAACAACCCATCATATGAAAATTAAATTCAGGATGTTTTTACTGTTACTGACTTTCAATTTCAATTGGACAGGCAAATAAATTGAATTGAAGTTGACAGTGTGGACATAGCCATATTGTTTATTTTCAGTGAGTCACATACAAGATCACCGATAGTAATATTTGAATACATACTGGAAATTGTTCTATTTTTCAGCCCATTACCATTTTAACCTCCATCACTCCACTTATGTTGTGTTCAACCATATATCACCATCCTGTGTATTGTCCATCTGGTCCAGGTGTTCAGTCTTATTGAAGTCTCCACGCTTCTTTGATAATCTTCAGCCAGTGTATAAGGCACAGTATACGCAGAAGAGGGCTTTGTGGGTTAGGACCTTATTCTATGGCATCACTTCTGAGTTGCCCAACTTCACATGGCCTGTTAGTGTAGACCTCTTCAGTCATGTCTAATGTGCCATAGGGCCAGGGATGTTGGCACAATGGCAATCGATAGTACTTGCGATTGTGTGTACTAGTAGTACTAGTAATTGTAGTGCCTATGTGTAAGATTACGAATCACTTGTTGTAATGTAATGACCCTAATGTTAATCCTAAAGATTAGGAAAAGTACTTACTCACACCTGTCTTGTAGTTTTCATTCATAATAAGGTCAAAGAGTCATGCTACTTTGTCATGTTGTTACTATTCCTCGGATAATTCCCATTCTGTTCTCAGTGCTGAATCACTTTGTAAAGAGTGGGTTACTGCCAGAACAATACATCTTTAATGGAATCGAGCTATTTTTTTATCAGTAGAATTATTCCTGACAACTTTGACGACACAAACAGTGTTACAGATGAGATCCTACTACAACATAATGCTCCAGATGAGGACAATCCTAAAGGCCTAAAGGAGTGCATGAGTGTTGGCTAGATGAAGACTGAACCTCTGGATTAGTAACACCTCCATGACCACAGCACTCATTGGTTCCTCTACCAGTGACCCACTTCCCTCTCGTAACACTGCAGTTTCCAATGAAAAAGCGAAAAAAAAAAATCAAACCTTGTGCCTCTATTACACGTGTACTGAAGCGAATGGTTACCACGAGCAGCTGTTTGTCTGTTTGTTTGTTTGTTTGTTCTCTTTGTTCAGTTGATAAGTGTTTTCAGACTACACTCTATGTTGAAACTCACTATGTTCTTGTTTGAATGTGACTGGTGTTTTTTTCCCTTCTGATGTCGTAACTTAACAGTCTTTCATTTAGTTTGTTTCTTTGAGTCTTTTCAAACTGTTGTTCATGGACTTTAGTGTGGTGATTCCATCCCTCTCTGCTCATTCGTGTGACCACATCCACTCAGACTCAATTACTGCAAGTAATATGTGCATTTCCTATGCAACAACAATGACGACGACAACAACAGTTACAACAAGAAAAGAGAAATAAAGATGCTAATGCTTTATTTCTGTGTCTGGCCATATTTGCCTCTCCTCTCTTTCCTCTTATAGAAATTAATGATACATCCCCCTCTTTCTTGCCTGCCCTCAACTTTCATTGCAGAGACTGTACAAAACAGCCATTTGAGGAAAAAGTCTTGACTGAAAGACTTGCACTGAAGTGTTTAGCATGAAAGACATTAGAAATACAACATCAACACTGTTCCCTATAAAAGGCTCATACCCAGCAAACACGGAACGTTATGGGAACCTTAACTAACGTTCCCTCTTGGTTCTCCTACGGTTATTTTAAGAACGTTATCCTATTTTGGTTGGGAAAACATTAAAACTCTAACGTTACAGCGTGGTAACTTTGTGACCGTCCGAAAACGTTCCCTCGTGGTTATTGTTTAAAATTGTATTCAAATTACAATCTGATAAATATTATGTGTAAATTATCATTAATTAAACAACTTGATTTTGACTGTTTATGATTATATATTTAGGCTATCTTAATTTTATGACTCGCAATTAGTGATGTATCAGAGATATGTTTTTTTTATTATTTTTTTTCCTGTTATTCAATTGACTGCGTGGTCTAGTGGTAATGCAACTGCGTGTCATGCCCCATGCGGGAGACCGGGATTTGATTCCTGCCCAGTGCGAGCATAATTTATGTGTTTTTTATTTACATTTTTCTCACAAAATGGCCCGTTAGAATAACGTTGCGGGAACGTTCGCCTAACCAGAAATGCAAACCATCAGCTAACGTTCTAGTTACGTTTAAAAAACTTTCCTGGTGCCCCTTCAGACAACCAAAACTACTTTCAGGGAACGTTCTCATACCCGACAGAAAACCTTCCCGGAAGTTCCCAGAACCAAAAAATGTTACTGGGGTACACTTTTATGTACTGTATAGTTGGATATAGATTCTGAGCTACAACAACAACAACAATATCTATAGCTGAAGGCAAGTAAGTTTAAGCATAGCCCTGCTGCACGAGCCTTCTAACAGCAATATATTTTGCATGAAATGAAAGAATTTCGAACAGCATAGACCTAACGCGAAACGCGAAACACTTTACATTGAGTCAATGTAACCTCAGATCTTACTTTCGGTTTCCAACAGTCAGGTCCAATTGATTCAGTGTAAAGTGCCTGTTAGCTTCTGCATTCGCGTTCGGTCTGTGCTGTACCAAATTATTTTGTTCCACTCGCTAACTGGCACATTTAACAAGCTCTTTCAACAGGGCTATGCTTGAATTCACTCCGATATTTTCCTTTAAGAACTACTGGGCAGTGTGTCACGTTTTACAACCAAAAGGGCAAAGAGTGGCATTGCAATATCATCACATTGTTCCAAAATAGTCCATCCCTTGGTTGATGGTATGACAGGTTTGACAATAGAGAACATTAATGCCATAAAAGTGTAAACATTTTCTGTGACATATCAATTTAGAAGGATATTAGGCTGGACTTCGTTTTTCTATCTCCGGAGCTCCACCTACAGTCGCTGAAATATTAGAAAAAATACAACTACATTGTACATTCTCAACAATAAATGTAAATTTATTTGCAAACCGAAGAGTATGAACCAGGGATGATAATTTCTGTGCATTACGTTGTCTGACAAGCCGGTACTAAATGTGATTTCGGTAATATCTACTTTCAGTTTCTATTTCATGGACCCAACACCAGACATTCTGCAAGCAGGATTACCGCGAAACAAATGCTAGAGGCTGACGAGAGAGCCGTCGGTCACCCCATAATGAACCGTTTAATCATCAAAGTGACTTTGAGACAAATTAACAGTAAAACGTTGCCTGGTGTCACTTTAATGCATATAAGCTTTGAAAGACTTAAAGGGGACATAGAATTAATTAATTGAGTATTTATTGTACATTGTTCTTTGATATTAAAATACAATATATTCAATTGTATTTTGTCAAAAATAAGATCAAGTGATATTTTACAAGCCTAATTAAAACATCATATTTGAGACGTGTATTTAAATAGGTTTTTTTTTGCCTAAACAACGCCTCATTCTGACCACCTCAATAGAACTGCAATGGCTTTGCACTATTTGACATCACTTTACATTTACATTAATGCATTTAGCAGACGCTTTTATCCAAAGCAACTTACAACTATCAATTTATGTAGGGTTAAGTTGCTTAACCACTATGCTACCACCGCCCACTGTAATCTTTGTTCAAATTCGCCCATGTTTTATTGGCTATTTCTAAATTGAAGATTTCCAAATGAAAGAGGGCAGAACCATCCCTCATGTTCATGATAGCTCTTTGACCATGCACAACCTCTCTTAATTCATCAAAAGCACTGTAAAAGTGGATTTCCTGCATGAGATTTTTTTTTAAGAGAACCTACAGATTTCCATGAAGATTTGGGTCATCTAAAAAAAAGCCTCACAATCTAGGCACAAACCAGACAAATGTGGTGATTCAGAAAATAACTTACTAATAACCGTGTAGCCAACAGCTTGATGGACATTATAACAATTACAAAATAATTTTTCAATAACTTCTGTTCAATCTATCTCTGTGTCCATTACTAGGCCTAATGCTTTCTCTTCCTCTAAATCTTTTTTTTCCAACCCTTTTTCTCTGTCTTTCGTTCTTTCTTAGAGATCGGTTTGACATTGAACTTCGATTCTCCCAAGAGAGCAGCAGTGTCTGGGCATCAGGTTTCACAGCCAGAGACAATCCTGAGTCTACACCACAAGAGGCACTGTGAATAATTCACCAGCAAGACATGGTGTTGGGTTACCTGTCCCTTAGCTGGGCCATGTCTGCGCAGGCAGGCCAACCAGTTACTGACACAGGCTAAACTAGATCTGCCTACCCACCAGACCCAAATGCACCTCACATGAACTTACAGTTAGAATTAGGGATTCCAACATGAGAAGGTCTTGCGGGCTCCTATGCAGCATGGGAGACATATTTCAGTTATCTCAAATATAATTACTTCTCTTCAGGAAACATCATTGGATAGGCTCAGAACTGAATGGGCTGAGGAACTTGGGTTAGAAGTATCTGAAGCAGTTTGGGATTGTGTTCAGGCTAGGGTTAATGGAACTTCATCTTGTGCTAGGCTCAGCCTAATACAATTTAAGGTTGTCCACAGGATTTATTACACCAAATCAAGACTGTCCAAAATCTACTCAGATGTTTCGGATAGATGTGAACGCTGTAATTCTGCACAAGCAGATATGGCCCACATGTTTTGGACCTGTTCCAAATTAAAAGAATTTTGGTCAGCTGTTTGCAAAACTTTGAATGATGCATTCAAAACTAAAGTAAAACCCTCTGCAGAAATGGCAATTTTTGGAGTATTGACTAATGAGTACATGCTAAGCATTGACAAACAGAATGTTTTTGCCTTTGCTTCTTTGATAGCCCGTAGGAGAATAGTTCTGCAGTGGAAATCTCCAGACCCACCCAAAGTGTCAGTCTGGCTTAGCGACCTAATGTTTTTCCTGAAGTTAGAAAAGATCAAGTATTTCACCAGAGGTTCAACAAGAAAATTCTACAAAGTATGGGAGCCATTGATTTTGTATTTTGACAGACTCAAGACTATCCCTTAATGTAGCCTAATAGAGCCCTGTTATATTTTTATATTTTTATTATCTTGCCTGACTAGACATATACCAGAGTGCAGATTGCCCCACTGTCTGTTATTTATTCATTTATTTATTTATTTTTTCTTTATTTATCTCTTTATTTTTTACTTAGTCTCTATTCAAAGTTTATTTATCTATTGTTATTTATTATGCTTTATTTTATTTACAGCAGTATGTGAGTGTTGTGGGAGGGAAGGGTTTTCTCTTGGAAAATTACAAAAAAAAAAAGAATTCAAGACATTGTACTTATTCATCCTGTTTTGTGAACTACTTTTCTTGAATAAAATATATATTTAAAAAAAAAAAATTCCAACAGCTGACATAGTAATAATAATAATAATAATAATAATAATAATAATAATAATGATGATGATGTCTATTATAGCTTGCATCGCAAGCATTTAAATAAGTGGCACTCAACAATACATTTTGTATGAACCAGGGAGTACAAAGGTGTTCCAGCATTTTGAACCAACTGCACATGTGCAAGAGCTGATTCACTGACTCCATTCAAAGAATATCACGAGATTTGTGGATGTGATGTGTGAAATGTGTCAACATTTCACACATCACATCCACAAATCTCGTGATATGGCACAGTCTGATTGACATTCAACATTTTGTGAAAATGAGAGAAAAAACAAACCTTCAAAACACTTGAATTGCCATAAATCATAATGCCTGGATTTTGTGTAGTCTCTGTGTTGTCAAGTGTTTGTAGTTTGGTATGTCCCAGGCAAGTAGGGTGGATCAATAAACATTTGTTATTTGTTTTAAAGCTACACTAATTACACCTGTACCTTTTGTGAGAGGTGGCAATGATGAAAAGATCCCACCTCCAGTCTCTGGTGTGTGTCCAGGATTAGTTCGCTTCACTAATCAAAGCCATTTCCTGAGGAATGACCATGGCTCACTGTGTTTGGAAAAAAGTCCCCCCCCCCCCCAGGTGTTAGCTGACCCATTATCATATTATCACCTCAGGCACAACTATTAGACTGAAAATTGCCGGCCAGGATTTAGAAAAAGGAGGACTAGTCATGTGGAGATGAGTGGAGCAGGGCTGAATAAGCCTCTCCATACCCCCTCCCCTCCCCTCCCCTCTCCCAAACTCCATCCTCTCCCTCTGCTCTCCACCCCCTCAATGCTCTTCTGCATTTGTCCCAATCCATCCCTCTCAACTCTATCCTCTGCTTTTCCTCGCTCTGCTTTGGCTTGTGCCAATATAGTCCATGTGTTCTGTGAAATGCATGCATAATTACAGTATTTCAGCAGCACACAAGCTAAATTACTGGGTAGAAGACAACTGCTGTTCTTTTCTCTCTCCTGATTGTCCACACAATAGTCCAAGTTTAAGGTGAAGTCTTCTAAAGGTGATGAACACATAGACATGCATAACTAAGTCTACCACAGATATCAATTTTCCATGAATGATTTTCCATGTGATTGAATTGAACTAGGATTTAATAACAAATTTAGTTTTTTACTCAAAGATGGCTGATGTGTATGAATTAATGTCTTAATTTTGGTGGATATTGGATAACAGTTAACATTTTAAAAAATGAAACTTCTTAAGCCTTCAAAAAAAAAAACGAAAAAAAAAAAACAAATGTATCCAATCTTACCCACCTGTAAATGGTGGGAATTAGTGTCCCCTGAGGTGGATTGGGAGGTAGGAGGGTTGGTCTTGGAAGGGAGATGCGGCCACTCCAGTGATTCTGCTAACAAAGCCCAGGGTGATATGTTGCTGTGCCTAGGCTCTTAATGAGCCTGCCATTAGAGACATGGATTACAGCCACACCAGACAACACTCACTGAGAAATTAGTATTCGTCAAACGCTGTATGGACAAAGAGAGGAAATAGGTCATACTAAGTGGGGGACCAATTGGTTGTCCAGCTCTAGGAATGGCAATGAGTTGCCCAGGGCTGAACCCCAGCTTGATGCTTTTAATTGCTAGCATTGTTTTAGCATGAGGGGCCAACAATCAATGGCTTCCTGATGCTTAATGATGCCACAGTGAGGCCAGTGAATTGTAACGAAGCAGGTGTGGTGAGGAGGAGACACTGCGCTTTTCCAAAAGTGCATCACAGCAGGACAGCACAATCTGCTAGGCTTCCCTTGGGACTCTGTTAACTGCCATTCTTGTCAGGTGTCACCCTTGACAATCACAGCTCAGTGTTTGTATTACATCTGTGGCTAATGACCATAAGATTTAATAGAGCATAATAGCATATGATGACAAAACAAGAAGAAAATGGATCTGCTTTATCTGCGGGGATGAGATGATGTTGCAGATATAGGTCTTGTACTGCAGCGAGGCTTGCCACTGTTGCACTACCCTCAGTATACCTATGTCATTCTTGACCAAGTTTCCAAAGAGTACTTAAATGGTCTACTGCAGGTAGACAAAACTTGTACCATTTCTTCTGACTGGGGAAAGAGAGCCATAAATTGCATCTTCTACTACAACAGAAATAGCAGGCAATTAACCCATCTAGGTCTAGGACAAGTGAGAAAACCACCCACTATTGCGTAGACTAGATTACCATGCAGGCATTACAGTTTTTCTCAGTTGCTTTGGTACAATTCTCGTTTCATCCTTGCTATTTGCAAAACATTAAGTGTATTTCTCAAAACAATTCGGACAAATGGCAAAATACCATGAATTGCCTGCAAAAGCCAGTCTCTTGCCCAAAATCCTTGGTTCATCTATCAAAATAACCATTTTTCTCAGTCGCTCTGGTACAATTCTGAAATCATCCTCACTATCTGCAAAACTACGGAGCCCACGAGGTGACATTGGGGGGGGGGAAAAGTGTGTCCTAAAGCTAGCATATTATTTTTGCGAGATCTCGCAAAGAAGGAGGGGCTGTGATAGAACCAGTGATTAAAGTGGGATTTGCCAGGTGGGGGAACTGTCATTTTTTTGTGGCGCAATAAAGAAAAAATACATACCCGGATACAATACTCACTAGTCACATTATTCAATAGTCCAAGTATCACTCATTGTTTGACATTTAATGATATGGTTTTCATTTGGTTCTTCTACACCATACATGGGTAATATACAGCCCGGGTGTTTAATTGCAATCACCTAATGTGTGGCCCTCCGCTTGCTTTGCCAAAGTTCTGTGACCTTCATAACTTCAAACTGTAACCCACCCCTGATCTACACTAGCTGTCAACATTGAACATTGCTGAACACCAAAATATGACACAACCTTGCTTTTTGCAATTTAATGTCAGTCCAAACTAAGATAATGGATCAATACAGAAAAGAACTATGAACAAAAAATGACAAGACATCCTCTAAAACACAAGGGTTGGCAAGATGAGCATTTTAAAAATAGGCCTATGCTTTAACTTTAAAGTAGTTTCAATTTACTATAACCTAATTGACACTCTTTTGGGGGTCGAGAGCAAGAAGCTCTCTCTCTCTCTCTCTCTCTCTCTCTCTCTCTCTCTCTCTTCTATGCGCACCTGTTTCAAACTCACTCACTCGCACAAGACACTTCACTTGCGGGCGTCCGTGAGCCACCGCACCATTCAGTTTATTTGGGAGATAGTTCATAGCAAATGGTGCCAAAATCCCTTAGACCGCAAATGAATAAGCTGTCTGCAGCACGCGTGTGCAACACAAAAATTGCTGCAGTCAGAGTGTATAGCTCATCCAATGCATGTGTTAATTTAATCAGTGCATTTGATATGCTTCTGGAATGCCATTGCAGTGACGACGCACCTAATCGCATGTTCTCTGCTTTTACCCTGAAGCTTACTGCAGCTTTCACATCAGGCTAAAATGATGCCTAATGACAGTTCATTTTCGCGAAGTTGTCCAAGTAATGAGATAGCATGAAGTTTCTTTTCGCTTTCGTTCTAGTCTTTAGCTTTAGATTCTCCAGTGAGAAAAGACACAGCACTTGGGGGCGCTGTGGCTCAGTGGCTAGAGCATCAGACCATTACTCCAGGGACCTGGGTTTGATTCTGACCCGAGGTCATCTCCCGATCCCACCCCATCTCTCTCTCCCACTTTTTTCCTGTCAATCTCTATACTGTCCTATCTGATTAAAGACCAAAAAATATCTTAAAAAAAAAAAAAAACACAGCACTTGCATATAGGCTGAAGTGCGCAGCAAAGTCAGACAATTGTAGCAAAGTCCGCTCACTCGGCAGCCATCTTGGAAACGCCTAAGTGGAGCTATTTAGGATTAGTAAGTGTAGGCCCTATCCAAATGAATGGGGAGATATTTACATCTCCAGAGCAGGTTGTATTCACTTAAAAAGTGAATTGTTTGAATCCTTGTCCTTCCAGTATGAATCCTTGTCCTTCCAGTTTCTGAACTCGGCCATTTTTGCCTTACACTACTCTCCCATGCATTCCAATGGTACGATTAAGTATGTGCCTCCTCCTATAATAACGTCTCTGACTGTAGTGCCTGATAGACAGCTCTGGACAATTGTAAACCACACTTCCTCTATGAGAAAATGAATAGGTTCCCAGACAAAATACTGGAAAATTTGTGATTTTTTTTTTTTGTTTGCTGTTAACCAGGCTAACATTACCAGTACCGTGACATGTAAAGACTATGATGAATCTTGAATCTTTTGGACAAAATTGAGTTACATGTATTATAAAGCTCTTGATGAGCTTTAAAAAAGAATCATTAAACAAAAATGTTTTAACAGTGAACAAACAGAATCAGTTAAAGGAGTAATCCGTTGTGATAAGGACCGCAAGTAGCCTATATTGCTAACAGGCTAGTAACGACCTCAGGCTTGGCCAAGGCTGACTGGACATTTTTGGCCACATAGTTGGTGGACAAGGGAGAAAGGACCCCCACTCGAAACCCTTTGGAGAGCCCCGTGATTAAGAAATTGATAAAAGAGTGATCTGGGTGAGAAGATAGGTAGCAAGAGAGGACGGGGACATCAATCGGTGTGGATGGATGGCTGGTCAGAAGGGTTTGGAGGGAGCTAGGACCTTGGCTTGCCTCGCCGGTCTGACACACGAGGACAAATGGATTTCGGGTGAGGATCCTTGCATACACTACAAATATGAGAAAAATGACAGTTAGGAAATGCAGACAGCTTCATTAAAATGATTACATATCGCAGTCCTATTGAAGTTCGTAACCGGGCGGCCTCTTGAGTTGAAGGCGTTAGTTGAGCGGGTGCTTACATTTTCAGCACCCTGGACAGCAGACGGAGAAAACCTTTATACAGTTTTAGCACAGAAAGGGGCAGTGTGACCATGAGAGCTGCAGATGGCACAGGCAAGAGCTTTATGGCCGCCGAAGTGGCGGACCAGGAGCTTGGAGTCCATAGCGGCCCAATCCAGGCGAGTGTTACAGAGAGAGATGAACATGGCAGATTTGGCAGAAAACGATTTGTGGTACTCGTAAAATAAAGTGCCTCCATAGCGCTGGTTAAAATCCGCCATCATGGCTAGGTACATGTCTAGTTCCTCCCGGCGGTGAGGAAAGGTTTCCTTGGGTCAGATGATTTGAGAAGAACGGAGACGTCACCGCAATTAAGCATTTGACCCTTGATAAGGTGGAGCTGGCAGGAGTAAGATAGCCAAGTTCACATCTTTACCTTGAAGGATGTTAGAGCGTGTGTGGAGGGACATGGTAGCTGCAGTAGGTGGGACGAATCGCCTACCCATGGGATCTGCTTGCACGGCCGTGAGGAGGCTGAAATTGGGGGAAGCCGAGGAGGAGCTGCGGGAGCGAGCGCTGACGTGGCAGCGGCAGGGAGCGTGGGCACCGCGGCCGCGGAAGGGAGAGGGAGGGGGAGGGGAAGGGAAGTGCCTGAGAGCGCTGAGGTCGATGGGAGAACCGTGGAGATGTTTTGAAAATTTTCAATGGCATCCAGGCGAGCGCCGGTACCCTTAACAGATTCCTTTAGGGAAATGACCGCCTGCGACAGAAGCGGGTCAGCAGATAGGAGGCTTTGGAGGCTGGACGTCGATGGCTCGTCCGACTTCCTCGGGCGCTTTGGTTGGGTGGCAGGAGATGACTTGGCGCTCCTTTTCCTTGGTTGCTTCCGGGGAGCGGCCTTAGCTGGAGGATCCGCCGGGTCGGGAGAAGGGCTTGCCTCGCGCCGAGGAGAGCCCGCTTCTCGGTGAGAAGGAGGGCTTTCAGGACGTCCCAGCGCGGAAGTGGCCAGGCAAAGGAGGTCGGCCCTGTTGATGTCGTTGGCGACTGGGAAAACATGATGGCTAAGAAGTTCGGAGATTCTCTCTGAAGAATAGGATGACCATGGAGATGCCTTTTGAATGCGGGTACTGCGGCGAAGGGACGGATCGGAAGAGGGAGGGATGGTCTCCTCCACGTCGGTCTCGGAGACAGCGAACTCAACACGAGAGGACTTGCTGAGCGACATTGAGCTGATGTAAGAACACGAACCGGATTTCGGAAGTGCGGCGCCTATAGACAGCAAGAGCAAATATGTTAGAGAGGTCATTATAAAACGGGCGTGCACAAATGATTGGTCAAGTAATGAGTGACGAGGTATTCAAGTCTTCTTAGGACAATTTTCGCTAACCTTCGCTTTCATGAGAAGTTTGGTGTGATAAGGACCCAAAGTATATATTGTAACATCTGCTAAATTTTGATACGTTCATGCAGGCTGGAGAAAACCACTTGAGTTGTGGCTTCCAGGGGTATGCTGCTAGGTGTTAGTGGCCAAATCACTGTTTTAAATTATAGGAAGGCTCAAAATAGCCCCACACATTGTTAGTATGGTATAATAACAGCTCCAACATTTACAACTAGGCATTGAAAACTGTAACTGTACAGATAGCTACCTACCCCCTAACTGGGTGCACCCATAAGCTACAATTGCAAGTGGTTTTCTCCAGCCTGCACAAACGTATCAAAATTCTGCTCCCGGGAAATGTTCCAACTTTTTATGATGTTACAATATACTTTGGGTCTTTATCACACTGAACTTCTCCTTTAAGTATTTAAAAACTCTGCAAGGTGGCAGTAATTCCTTCGACCGCCACAACTGTTATTCTTTGTTATTTGGCTCTTGCCTACTACTTACAGTAGCCTACTTCACGGGTCATAATATAAAGTCTAACAGAAGATTTCCTCAATATTTGTTCCGCGTCAATTCAACCACTCATTGTTAGATTTTTTTAATGGCTACTATTTCTACGTATTATTAAATTCTTACTAATGATTTATTACTCAATGTGGACCACTGCACTTTGACACAAATGGCTTAATGTAAACCTTGTGTGTTGACTGAAATACCACTTGATCATTAAAGCAACACTGGACAACAACTAGGCTGCAATTTTATTAGTAGTATATAGTTCAACATTATTCATTATTGTGTTTCTAGTCTATAGAGTATGGGTGAACTAACACCTCATGAATACCCATGGGAACTCGTAACAGTGAACTGTCCCCACCATACTGTACTCCACCTCTAGAACAAATATCCTCACACCAATCCCACATAAGGACTGTCATGTTTTGAGTTAAAGCTAACAAAAACATTGTAGTTTGGTGTTGCAGTATTGATTTGGTTCTGTCAGCTAAAGTCCATTAGTGCTCTTCTCTGCTTTGCCATCCTTGGTGTCTGTGCAGCTCCCCTCTGCTGCTCCAGTTCTGCTGGTTTAGCTCCATTAACTTTTGGTGTGATCCAGCTCTTAACCCTCCCTTCTACAGGAGAGCATGATGTGAGTAAGTTATGACAGTCCATAGCAGAGTGGGGATGCAGGCATGGAGGATTAGGCTACTTGTCAGGCCCCATGGTCACCTTCTCTGTGTGTTGGTCATGCACCACTGGTGCGTACCGCCAGACATATCACCCCCCTTCCCTCAACACACGCATATCCCCAGAAACATTCCACCCATTCAGTCTGAGGAGCTTGAGGGAAGAAAGTGTTACAGTGTTCATTTCTTAATTCTTCCAGCAGATGTCAATAAAGTGTCCTAAATAAATGTGTTGGCAATGATTCATTAGAAATTACAACAATTGCACAACTGAACTGACACTGTCACAGTGTCAATCACACAATTGTACAACATTTTACTGATGTGTTTCATATGATTAAGTACAAAAATAAATCAATATTGTTTAAATGTATTATTTCACAGCAACATTTTACAACTTCATAAGGTACATTAGTCTGGCCATACCTACTTATGTAATTCCGCTTGATTATCATCTCCCTGCAGTCTGGGATTGGTTCCTTTGAGCTTGCTTTCTCAGGAGGCATTTCACCTGACCAATCAGCAAACAGGGAGGATGAATCACAAGAATACCAAAGACTGTCAGTAAAGGGCTGATCCAATCTTTTTTAATGAAACACCCCAGCAAGCATTTCTTTCTCAATAAGCGCATATACAGACCCACTATACGAAACAAAAGTGTGGAATAGGGGGCTGGTCTATTACGAGGCAAAGACTACTGTAGTCACTGACGTTGTACTTAACCTCTGCATGACATGCAGCTTTTTGTAATTCCACTCCACTATATTTCTGGAGGGGCTTTTTGCTCTGCCACACCACTACAGGGTATTTCAAATGGTTCTAAGAGGTCTCCAAATAAGGTAGCTCTCTGCCACACTGATTTTGGTCAGAGTAGCTCGTGGAGGAAAAAAGGTTGGAGTGGAGACCCTTTTTTCAGGACAGACTGGGCTATCTAAATCTGGTAGTGATTGCTGTGATACCACTTACCTATTGCTTATACTGGCCTTATAATCAAGATTTTTTTTTATTTCAGTCTTTCAAAAATCAACATTTTTGCTGATATCTCAGCATAGGAAGCACCAAAGTACAGATATATTTTCGCATGTAGATAGAGGAGGTTGTCTGAAGTCTAACAATATAAGTATCGTGATGGTGGGATAATGTCAACTTATAAATATATATATTTATTGACAGAATATTTATTACCTCCGCCAAGGAGGTTATGTTTTCACTGGCGTGTGTGTGTGTGTGTGTGTCTGTGTACAAGATAACTCGAAAAGTACTGCACGGATTTGGATGAAATTTTCGGGCAACGTGTGTTTGGAGACAAGCAAGAACTGATTTGATTTTGGTGGCAATCGGTGATCCAGAACACCATCTGTGATCACATTATCTTGGCGGAGGTCTGCGCTCTCCAGTGTTGGGAGGATTACTTTTAAAATGTATTTCGTTACAGATTACAGAATACATGCCCCAAAATGTATTTTGTAACGTATTCCTTTACGTTACTCAATATGAGTAACGTATTCTGAATACTTTGGATTACTTTTAATGTTATGCCTTTTTACAACTACATGAATGTAGCAATCACATCCTGCAAATTCTTCAAGTTTTTATCAACAAATTGGCTGTTCAGCCCCAGTCTCAATACATACGTTTAGTAGATGAGATATTAGGGTCTGTTAGCCTAACATAAGCAAGGACGAGTTATCCTAAAGGGCAACATGGGCAGTATGGCCTTGGCCACTAGCTGGCTTCAGATTTTGAGATCAGGAAACATAACCCTTTTTTTATTAATTAGATGAGCTTAAAGTTTGTTTCCTACTGCATTAACAGGACAAAACCAAAAAGCATTTTCCCAAATGTGAAATGCATTTGGAGGTTTCAGCCACTGAAATGAATTACTTTCAAAAACTCCAGGTAAAGTGGAGATTTCTAGAAACAGACGTTTTCAGTCTATGGACAGAATGCGTAAATGTTATTTAGCTAATTTTATTTCTAATTGTGTCATGAATCAAATCTAAATTTTTTCACATAGGCCTATCTAAAGTCTTAAAAAAGAATGTTAAACATCGCGAATGGGCACCTGCCTATTTCTTAAAACAAGACAGAATGTTGTCCAGAAATCGCAGAGGGTGTGCTATTAATAGAATAAGCGCTTCGAATGCGATATCACTGAAATGAATTTATGCTCAAACCCGAGACTGTCACAAATAGCTTAAATGCGCTGCTGGCATTTATTTGGAGACTACAAGGCGCCTCCGTCATCTGCTGGAATTAGCTGGTAAACTCCACAAAGATAACCTTAACACATGTTAACCTGAGTTTAAAATGGTTTTATTATCTAAAGTTAGGGTAATATTTAGAGGAATTAGTTGCAGATGAAAATGCAAGATTGCAATATTTGAATGAATAAAACTGTATTGCATTTGCATGCATTTAGCCCCCACAGAATTGTTTTTTTGCCTGCAAATGCCAATTGTTGGATGATAAGATAGTAGACCTATTGCATTGTAGCCTACAAAATATTTAAATTGATTGAAATCTAGGGTGGCTAATGCTTAGGCTATTTAACCTATACTGATTTATATTTCTTATGCTGATGTAACGGAGGCTTGATGCATGCATCTTCAATGGTAAGTTGTACATCCTCATCACCCATTCTGTGGACGCTAGTAATACGCTGAGTTATAATCAGGTCTCATAGCTCACTTAGTTAGACGTGCCACTCTAACACAGGAGTATTAGCCTTTTGCCAGTATTACCATGGTCTTCAAGCTGGTGACAATAAAACTTTTTGGTGCAAAATCACAAGATTTATAGGCCTACCTAACATGGAGCACTGTCAAAATATTCAATGGCATTAGATAGCCATTGAATTGATTGTTATAACAACCTGTTAAAATGCACCAGAATGCAGGAAATTGCATCAGAATTTAAAAAAAAAATTCCTGGGGGAGAACCGCCTAGACCCCTGTTTATATTGTATGGTGCACTATGAAATTTTCCCCGTGAGTGAGCATTGTAAACCATTTTTGACCTCTGTATTTGAAAAATCCTGGCTACGGCCCTGCACAGTTGTGTTACTGACGTCATTGTTAGGAGGATGTTTAATAGCTATTAGTTTCCGACAATGTGGGGAATTGCCCAAATTAGAGAGGGGATGGCTAAACACAAGAAACTGTAAAATACCGCAAGTAATCCCTTGATTTTTACAGAGTAACTGTATTTTAAATACCACCCATTTAAGCTGTAACTGTAACTGAATCCAGTTACTCATAATTTGTATTCTGAATACAGTATTCCGAATACATGTATTCCGTTACTCCCCAACACTGGCGCTCTCTGAGCGCTTTTCAAGTTTTTCATATTTGATTCATATTCTTTTGCACAAAGGGCTGCATCATAATAAGTGCCAGTGCTCTCAATGGTCCTAAAATTATCATTTCAATTCACCTAGAATCTGTCTAGGACATGGGTGGGCAATTATTTTGGCCGAAGGGCCACATTGGGATTTTGACCAGGGGTCGGGTGTTCCCGGGTGATGCCGGTAATGTCTCAAACCCGTTATCCCCACTTTCTTCAGAGGACATGTTAACTTGCAGGGTTAAAAAGGGGGGGGGGTAATTATTATTATTACCTTTGCCAAGGAGGTTATGTTTTGCTTGCCGTGTGTGTGTCCGTCTGTCTGTGTGTGTGTCTGTGAGCAACATAACTTGAAAAGTCCTGCACGGATTTCGATGAATTTTTTGGACAACGTGTGCATTGGGACAAGTAAGAACTGTTTCGATTTTGGTGGCGATCGGTGATCGGTATCTTTGACCACATTGTCTTGGCGGAGGTCTGCGCTCTCTGAGCGCTTTTCTAGTTATTATTATTATTATTTAGAGACAATGCAGAAACTTGATGTATTTTAAAAACTGGATTCCTTGGGAAATGCTAATCATAAGCACGGAATGAGCGAAATGAATATGACATCTTAATCAAGTGAAAGTCTTTGGCGAAGGCCCCGTCATCGGTCCAGGCCTTGAAATGTCTGTAGATCTGGCAGATCCTGCCTGAGTCAGCTGGCAGGGACCATGTCTACCCCCGGACAGATAGATGGGACCAAACTGGTGGTGGTGGGGAGGGAGGTGGTGGCATAAACGCGCTGGCACGGAGGCAGCAAGACAGGTGTGTTAGATAATAAAGCAGGTGCTGGACGATGATTGGACAGCGGTAATGAGCGCATTGCGTGACATTACAGACTTCCTGGTAGCCTGGGAATTCCCATGCTCCTTTGCAGCTTATTTCATTTCACTCTGCAGAGGAGCATGGTGACCATGGCTGTTTTTCTCACCTGGTTTCGGTATCCAATCGCAGAACAAAAAGGGATTTGTACGGCCCTCGATTGCATTTTACGTCACGTGGTGGCTCTGGTATTGGCTCCGAGGTATGTACAGACGCTATGATAGACATTCGTAGCGCCCAATAAACGGCTATGGACAATTGTAAATGATGCTTCCGCTACGAGAAATGCAATAGGTAAGTCCCCAGACTAAATATCACTTGTGATTTTAGTTTGGCATTCGCCAGGCTAACTTCCTGGTAGAACCTGCACTAAAGCTTTCATTTCCGTTCAGTTCAGTTCATAACAAACAAACACACTCACCAGAAACTCTTGGGACACATCCAGCATGATTCAAATTAATATTAGTAAGAGTGAGTACGCACATGCATGGGCAGTTCGCAAAGATAACGCAAATCTTGTCACGCGCATACCTACCTACCTACCTACCAACTGTACCTACCTACGAGTATGACCAGAGACAATAATAATAATATAAAAATTGTGCATGAAAATGCTATATTTAGTTGTTTGAGGTGCAATTCTTGGCAAACAACTGCATTATGATAGCCTGACAAGCCAGACTATAACATAAAATGTAGTCCGATCATGATTGACAAACCCTTGAGTATGACAGCTACAACCAATCAACGCAACTAATGAGCCAATTCAAACAACACTAAGCCCACCCAATGACTCCCCGTCCGGATAGAACATTGTGATTGGCTAACCACCACAATGTCTGAATACATGGAGGTATTAATAAACCTGGAGAAACATACTAAGTCCCGCCTCCCATTCATTCCAATGTGGAATGCTAGGCTAGTGAATTCATCCAAAATTGAACAAAATTTTCAGCTGTCAAGATGGCGTTTCATGGAGCTCACTTCCGACTCCATTTCATTTGGGCCAATGAGGGCCCATGTTACTAATGGAGATGAGCTACAGATAGCAAGTCTGGGCGCGCCCACAAAAGTTTGTGCACAGGGAGCTCGTTCACATGAGCTGAAAGTGTAGCATTAACCAATCAGCATATGGCAAATGGAGTCGGATGTGACGTAATTTCTGGAAAATGGCGACCAGGAAGTGCAATGCTAATTGGCACAGCTAACCGGCCAAATCCTGACCCCCTGTCTGAATACAACCTAGAGCGTTGTGATTCGATAAACACCATCGATGTCTGAGTACAACCTATGGCTCATAGCTAGACGCATTAATAAACGTACAATTCCAGCACTGGTTCAGAGCCCAAATAATCTCTGGCCTGGCTCTGGAAAACAGGTTCCAACTCACTACTGCACTAGATAGTGAGTGGAATAAAAGAATATGAAACAGCATAGAAAATCAATTGAGTGTTTTTTTTTTTTTTTTTTTGGCTAAATGAACTTCTCCATGTTATGTAAATGGGTATACAAACAAAGGTAGAGAGACCCCACTCAAATACATTTACCCTCCCTACTGGGACTCCACCTTTTTCCACCAAAGTACAGCAGAGGTGTAGGCAGGGCTTATATTATGGTATGTGTTATTCTGTGCCAGTTGGACCTGGCAGAGAAGCCGAGCATCAGCTGACAAAGCTGGTGCTGAGACCATGTGTGAATATTGGACAAGCTTATCAGGTTACACTCCAGGAAGACATGTGAAAATTAAAATAACGGATTATAGAGGAGAGGCAGAGTTGTGGATTTATTTATTAAATTCACTACCACAATTTTGTGGAGCTTGTCACCTTATCATTAATTTATTCTTCTCGGTTCCGACTGACATAACAGTAATTTCATGGCTTTTCTAACCAGTACTGCACCAAGGAGTGTGTGTGTGTGTGTGTGTGTGTGTGTGTGTGTGTGTGTGTGTGTGTGTGTGTGGTTAATGTTGCCTGTTGTTTTATTCCATTGCACAAATCGATGTAATGCAGCATAGACAAGCATGTGTATTTCTCTGATGAGATTCAACTCCACCTGCCAACCTTATAAAGAATTAACTTAGAATTTCCAACTGGCCTTTCCTGCCTCTTTCCCTCATAATGTGTAGATCTTCTGACATTCTTGTCTTTCATTTGCTTAGGGAGCGACTTCAGACATTTCTTCTGCATTCATGACAAATAGTTTACTATGGTTGGACAGTGGTTGCTCATAAAGTGTGTTGGCTTAGTAAGCTTTATTCATCAGGGCCACCACCACTAAATAGGTGTATTTCCCCATATAGGTAATACATTCTCAAAATAACATGGACAAATCTCCAAACTATCTTGCAGTTGTTCTAAACCAGTGTTTCTCAAACTGTGGGGCGGGCCCCACTAGTGGGGCGCAGACACATGACAGGTGGGGCGCAAGACATCTCTTTGCCCCCCGAATTCACAGTTATTCGTCAGATATGCACATTTGACAGTAAATTGAGCTTTCCAATGTGATGAGGGGTTTGAGAGAAATTTGGCTTACATGAAAATTCTAACATCGACAAAAATCCTATACTAGCAAAGTATTTCTAACAGAGATATTGTGCGCAGATTGAGCCTTCCAGGTGGGGCGTGAAAATTTTCAGCCTTCTTAAGTGGGGAATGGCAGAAAAAGTTTGAGAACCACTGTTCTAAACACAGTTGTATTTCTCATTGCTTTCATCAAATTTCAATTGTATTAGTACAGTATGTCTCTATTGTCTCCGTGCATTTTGGAAACAATTACGTATAAGTATCCTGTCCATCTTCCGATTGAATATATCTTGTTGATCTCAACTGATTAGTAAATTAGTAGTAAATTAGTAGATTTAGATTAGTAAAATAGTCTTAATGGCTGATCTCTCCAAAGTATGTCATCATAGTGGGGTACCTTGTCAATGTAATTCTTCATTTTCATTTCGAGTTGATGCAAATGTTTTGTTTTCACTTCCAAATTAAAGAAAAGGGTCAGAGCAATTCTGGTTCACATATTAGCCACTAATACATACCTAATTAATGCCTGTATTAGTGATTTATAAGGCATGTGTTAGGCAATACTAATCATTTGTTAAGCTTGTATTCACAATTCCCTTGTTCATTACTAATTAGGCTTTTTTTTTTTTTTGCTTTCTTTCACTTGATGTCTTTGTGTGTGTGTGTGTGTGTGTGTGTGTGTGTGTGTGTGTGTGTGTGTGTGATTGGGTGTGTGTGATTGGGTGTGTGCTAGTGTGTCTGTTTTAGTGTGCGTGTGTGTGATTGTAGCCTACTGGTCAGCAGTGCAAAATTATTGTGATTGTACAGGTAGATGCTGCTGAATGTTATGCTTCCTAAAATGTTAATAAACACAATTATATATATATTATGGCAAGCCGTTCAAAAAAACCTTGAATATATTGATTGAAACTCCGAATATATTGAATGAAACTCAGAATATATTGAATGAAAGAAAACCTTGAATATATTGAATGAAATTCTGAATATATTGAATGAAGTCCCGAATATATTGAATGAAACTCCGAATATATTGAATGAAGTCCCGAATATATTGAATGAAACCCTGAATATATTGAATGAAGTCCCGAATATATTGAATGAAACTGAATATATTGAATGAAACCCCGAATATATTGAATGAAACCCCGAATATATTGAATGAACGAAAACCTTGAATATATTGAATGAAACTCTGAATATATTGAATGAAGTCCTGAATATATTGAATGAAACCCCGAATATATTGAATGAAGTCCCGAATATATTGAATGAAACCCCGAATATATTGAATGAAGTCCCGAATATATTGAATGAAACCCCGAATATATTGAATGAAACCCCGAATATATTGAATGAAACCCCGACTATATTGAATGAAGTCGCGAATATATTGAATGAAACTCCGAATATATTGAATGAAACCCCGAATATATTGAATGAAGTCCCGAATATATTGAATGAAATCCCGAATATATTGAATGAAGTCCCGAATATATTGAATGAAACTCCGAATATATTGAATAAAGTCCTCAGTGGCGGGATGGCTAGTTAGCATGCTAGCTAGTTTAGTTAGCATGCTAATTAGCATTTTCTGTTTTTGATCTCTGATTCGTCCTCAAGGGAGATATATTTCTATAATAACCGGCGGACAATACATTATCCCGCTGACTAATCCCACACTCCAACTACTGACTCCATCCCTTGGCCCTGACTGTCACACAAACTATGTGTATATCATCTCTGACTACATTCAGTACTCATACTGTTTTGTGTTAACCATGGTCAATCTATGCATCAGACTTTACGGATACTTTATTAGGCCCCAGGCAGGTAGGCTGAGTCCATGAGGCGTGGATCTGCCCAAGGTTTCTTCCTACATAACAAATTATTTACAAAGCGAGGGAGTTTTTCCTTGCCCCTGATTCTCATGGATGCTTCCTGTACTGTCTGTAAAGCGCCGTGAGACAATGTACTGTATTTGTGCGCTATACAAATAAAATTGAATTGAATTGAATTGAATTATTATTCAGGTCCTTGCCAACAGGACGATATAATATTTTACAGAAACGTCTTTTACATTTAATTTGTTAACGTTTCGTGGCTTCAGCGGAGAAACAAATAGTTCGCAAAGAAACTTCAACTTGAAACATTCTATAGAACGCAGCTGATGTCCTTTCACTTTCATTGTTGATCTTTATGCGCGCATTGATACGGAGACGTGAATCTCAGGCAAAAAACCTGTTGCCATTGACAGCGGTCATTATAGTTTTCCAGCGGTCATTATACAAAAATAACTGACCTGCGAACGTTGAGGAGTCCCATTGAAAGTGAATGGAGCCTCCCTCAACATTCTAGAGACCCGTATAATAAACAATATATAACAATGCACACAATTATGTTTATAGGTTATATTGTGCATGCATACAATTTTTTTAATATCTAAAAATCTTAATATTTTCAACTCTATTCCATAATGCCTCCCTATTACAACTCTTAGCCTTTACACAAATAACATTACACATGTTGATGCATTATAACATAAACTAAGCCTAACCGTGTACATTAGGTGTACAACTTCCCTCTGGACACACCTTGCAATTCCACTGCATTCTCTCTGGTTCTAAATTCCTTTCCTCTGTCAGGTTCCACTTCCATAAAGCCCTTGGCCAGATGATACATGGCCACTGCAGGCAGGGGGGGTGGAGAGGTAGGCTACTGCAGCACTCTCATTCAGTAAGACCCATAAATCTCCAGTCTCTTATCTTTCCTTGTATTGATAAGCTGAGCTCAGTGACCCATAGCTGGACATGTTGGGGGTCTTTGGGTAGCAATGAATGACTCCACAATAGCTCAGTATGTTTTCTTTCCTTTGAAGCTAAAATTAGAGACTCTTTGTATTTGAATGGAAAGACACTTAGTATACTTAAATTCATAGGTGATGGATCAACTGCAAATAAAAATGCAAGCAGATTTAGCAGAAATATGAATTAATATGAAGGTTGTCATTAAAATGAACTCATAAGCCTACTTTACCTTCATTACTGTTAGTACATTTAACTATAGACTACGCGTCATACATAATTACAGTAACTAGGCCAACTAGATATTGGGTTTGTGTATAAAGCAATGATTTTGGAATGTTGCATCATGGATGGCACCTTTGATCTTTTTGGACAATCACATCATATGGTAGGCTACACCTATGGGAGGGACATCCGCACCCAACCTCAGCAGAAGACACCAATTGCACCAAGTATGGCTTGACAGACAGCAGCGTGAATCCTATAGATACAGAAGGCAAACACGGTTAACACCTCCAAAATCATAGGGTGGGGTCAGCGTGGGGGATAACAGAGGCCAAATTAACATTATGGTGAATTGACAGGGTAGAGAAAGTTGCTTAAGAATAATAGTCCATATTATATGTTTAATTACGACTTGTTTGCTTGCTTGGGAACAATCCACTTCACTAAGTGTCTGTTATGGTGCCTTAATACCATAAGTCACCATGGTAACACTTTCTATGAACCCAGTATTCATAGAGCATTATAAACGCATTCATACAGGGTTATAACATATTCATAAAGTCTTATAACTAATGTTCATAAATGTTTATACATTCTCATGTCTATACTCATAAAGCATTGTAATGTTATCTTATAAGCCTTTAAAACTTGAAGTGTCACAAAGCATTACAATGCTTCAATTTGCTATTTGTCTTTTTATATGTCTAATTACTCATGCCGCATAATTATGAGCTACAAGAGCTTAGTGCATACCCTAAGTAAAGTAAGACTCATGAAAATGAATTAGGCATCCTAACAGACACAAAGTAAGTGGTATGTTCCCTTATTATCAAACAGCCAAAGGGGGTTGTTATTTAGGCTTATATGGTATCATAAGTCCTTATGAGTTCAGTCATGAGAACTAATGATCAGTTATGAATTCTAATGTCAGTAGTTTTAAGAATTTATAAATGTAAATTGTAAAATATATAAACCCTTTATGAATATATTTATAATGCTCTATGAATACTGGATTCATAGAAAGTGTTATCGTAACCATTATACAACGGTTATAAAAGTACATACAGCTTTCATTACATTGCTAGAAGTACTGTCAGTTGTCGGAAAATGAAACAAAACCGGTTTGTTTCTTTTCAACAAAGAAGCATCAGCATACTATACATTTTATCATTTTTTATTCATGTACCAAAGCACTACAGTTCCTTCAAGCTCTTTTTCTTTGGACTATGCATGAGCAGTTATTGTCTGTACTTGCATCTGTATAATGCATTCCTCGTCAGGTGAAAAATTACTCAATGTACTGTGATCTTGCAACTACAATAAATATTTTATGACCACAACCAGATAAAAAGAAACAAAATATCTTCAAAATATACAACAGGACCATAAGTTTCTGTACAGAGTAAATTACTAAAAAAATGTCCAGGGTTGTGAAATAAAAACATATTTTGTGATAAATGAAGAATTAAAGAGGTACAAAGGTTTGACAACATAGGTTTTCTCTGGGTCTTTCATCCAGCTCTCTTATGTCACTCTAATATTCAGAATATGTACAACATTTACAAAAGAATCCATAGTAGCACTGCCCATTTCTGTGACTTCTCAACAAAGAGGTCCAAAGAAAAAGATGTTTTGAGGAAACCCGTCTACAGATCAGCAAACATCATCCACCTGGAATGAGAAAGTTCACATTTGTCTCAGGAACAGCTTCAATCATTTCATAAAATATTTACAGACAATGGTTTCAGACTTTTGCACTCTTTTGTAATTAATTGTACAAAATGACTTCCTACAATTGTACAAGAACTCAACCCAGTTTTAAAAAATGTCTGAAAAGATCTATGTACTATGTAATCTCTGCTCGGAAGGCATGATCAAGAGCAAGTGGAAGGCTGCGCTGAGCACATGTTCTGCACCAAAAGACCCTGCTAAGTGCAGCCTCACGACTCTTCTCAAAGGCCTGTGTTTGCTCCACTTCCTGACATTTAACCACTGACTAAATGAGCTACATGCTGCAGACAGAGGGGAGCGGAGGGACAGAAAAGGTGTGATATACAAAGGAAAAGAAAGAAAGAGTATCAAGAGGATTTTAAGGGTTCAATCAGACTGGAAAGAGTGTAGCTAAGTACAAAATAGAAGAGAAAAAGTAGAGTTCAATATTTATGGTACAGAAGTGGAAGGTGCCTTTGGCATTACTATTTTTTAAACCCAACTGTCCATTACTGAAACAAATACTGTATAGCCATACTTTGCAGCTATGGGAGGGGGTGGTTGTCTGGCCTGTCATTTACAGAGCCCTGAGAAATGATTGGTTTGCAGCTTCCATTGAAAACCTCCATTCATGTTTTACATGCAAGTTGAGGAAAACCACAGTGGCTGAACGCATTCTTGGAGTCCCTGCTCCCATGTACCTTTTCACATAGAGAGCTGTGTTCTTCTATAGGTCTCATTTGTGATGGAGAGATGAACCAACCGAGCTCCATAGTAATCCACAATGTAGTCGGATCCATCAGATGGGCCTACAATCTAAGGACACACAAAATCTGTGTTACTTTAACCAGCATGGTATACAGCTTGTATTGTGATGCATGGCATAACTTTAAAGTGGGTCTCACAAAATAACAATATATGTACATGTTGCATGTGAATATTTATTTATTTTGTTTACAGCAATGTTTACCATGTCACAGAAATCAGGCAGCAGTACCAACAAAAGGTACGTGTATTAGTGATGATGGCATCAAAATGTGGGTCATATAAGAAATCAGGAGAGGAGCAAACAATTTTAATAGCGCTGTCCAAGTTGGACTATGAGCACACCATCTGTGGGTTGTTGGATATACAGGACAATATAAGTTGCATCTATGATATTTCATCATATTAAACTAAATGTTTTCCATGGTACTAAAACTAGTCTCTCCAATTCCATTTTTTTCTTAGGAACAGATAGGATGTTCAAAGGGATTACTTCAAAATTATAACATTTTCAAAAGATTTTCTTATATTAGGTCTCATAACTCGTGGAGTCACTCCTAAATTTTGACTTCCAAGTTCCTCTTAAATTTACATGGCATTGAAATGATTGTGATGTTAATCCTTGATACAAAAGCTGTACATTATTAGCCTGACACGGCCCACCCATAATACTTCTGTTCATTCTAATTCATGGTCTGGCGACGTTTTTCTGGGGAGGGTTTACTCGGTTCCCAGACAGCCGGCCAATTAGCGAAGCTGATTAGACGAGCTGTCCAATCGTTTCAAACCAGAACTGAGTGCACTCCTCCCGCCCTATAATCGCTTCAGGTCAAAGAACCTCCAGACCATGAATACGAATGAACAGAAGTATTATGGGAGGGCCATGTCAGGCTAGTACATCATGTAAACATTTTTAAAAATTTTGAATAGCTAAAGTTGTTTAAATGCAATCAAAAAACACATGCATAATAAAATGCCAATAAAATAAATATGGGTGAAGCAGTTACTGATTGCACAGCTACAGAGAAGGCTTTTCAAGGTTGATATTGACTTTCCACCTACAAGTGGCCTTGTGTTCTACCGAGTGGATGGTGAGGGTGGTCAGAGATAGGCTTTGTGTGTGTGTGTGTGGGGAGATAAAAATAAATAAACAAACAGACATTTGAAACTCTGAACACTCCACCATAAAAGAGGGCTAGGGGAAGTCTATGAAGAAAGAGCAGCCAGCGAAGCAGTCAGTGGAGTGATTCTGGATTAGCCAAGATTAGCACTCAACTGGCTAGAGACCAACACAAACCATCTCCTCCTACTCTGATAATGCTGCTGAATGTGGGCAACTGTGGACATTTATCTTGCTTCTTAGCTCCTTATCTACCAATGACTGTCCACCAGGGAAATGGGGCAGGCTTACTGTATGTGTTTGTGGCAAGTTGGAGGTAGGCTAGTTAGCTCCAAAAGAAGGGAGTCTGATATAGCTCCTTTTCAGGGAAATCTGTCACACTCCCCACTATTCTCCTGGTCCTTTCTTTAGTTCTCTTCTAAATCAGTCATTAGCGGTAGCATCACTCACCTGCATGGCAATTAGCATGAAATCCACTAAGCTGCCAATTCCACAAAAACCCACAGTGCAGAACTTCAGAAGGCCTGAGAAGACATGAAGATTCAATATTATTTATTTTTGTAATTTCAAAAAGACACAGAGTCTAATATCAAAACAAAATTACATTGCATATGGCTACCATAAGAACAGACAAAAGACAAACAAACCAACAAACAACACTAGCAACTACAAAATGCACTAAAAATAGAATAGCAAATATATAACCATGATTTTACAAAATATTATTTTGATAGAAAGTAGAATATGGGAAAGCTACTCCCAGTGTTCTTAGCAATCAGAACCAGGGTTTCCCATACATAGACCAATGTGTGGAGCAGCACCACATAGCCTAATCAATTCCAAGCACCACAAATTAAAAAATTAAAAAAAGCTGAATTATATCAAATGCTTATTGTACCTTTAGCATTACCTCAGTGGGTGACTCTGAAGAACAGGGTCAGAAGAAGTTAATTTAATATGGCCGCTGAGAGTGTGTTTTAAGATCAATGGTGTTTTTTGCCCCCAACGGCACCTTCCAGGCAGCACAGCCTAAAAGGCACTACCCTTACCCTATTCCTAACCTTAACCCCCTCAACCCTCATCCTAACCCTAAACTTAGTGGAGTAGTGCCTTGAAGGCAGCGTTGCCTGGACCGTTGAGGGCAAAAAATACCAAAGACCGTGTTTGAACACTGTACACATTTTGCATAAACCCAGATGACCAACACTGATCATTTTGCATAAACCCAGATGACCAACACTGATCATTGATCATCACTTTCAATTCCCTCATTGGGGCCAGGGGACCACCACGAATACCTAACACATGGAATATTCATTGCTGGGTCATATTTTTTGGTTTAGTAGCCTATTAAATTCAGATGGATTGGTGAGACTGTACATTGTTGTTGTTATTATTATTATTTCAAGAAGGAGATTGGAGAACAGATATGTTATATAGTTATATGTTATATAGATGGATAAAGATACAGATAGATAGATAAATAAACTAGATGTACCGCATGGCGGTACAAAATATGACCGCCGCTCAGTTCTGCACATTCTCTGCCCTGTGTGTGTCTGTGTGTTTGAGAGAGACAGTAGGCCTATCATCCCAAATCAGTAACCCTTCGCTTAATAGCACCATCTACAGGTCGATGGTTGTACAGTCATTAAACGTACATATAAATTCATTTATTTTATAGCACCCCATGGATGAAATTCCACAAAACTTGACATATTCCCACAAGATGTCAGGTTCATCATACACATTAAATTTGGTGCAGTTCATAACATCTGATCTAAAGATAGGGGCAATTAAAGCAGTATAATATTGCATTTTCATTTTTTACCATGGGGGTGAAAATCATAAATGACTGGTTATAAGCTAAGTTGGTGTGGGCTCTTGAGACCAACATTCCATAAACATTTCATCATCCTCAATATCATAATAGATAAATTAAATCACAGTATTGCCTGGCTTAAAGTTTAGATCCGCATCTGTGTCTGTGGAGGGTTCTCTGCATGCTGCAGTTAATAGTACACACCAGTTTGTGTGGATCAAATCGCCATATAACAGTTAGCCTTTATCTTTAGCCAGTTTGGCATTGTATCAACTGAACAACAGCTGTCAGCAGAGACAGCAAGCAAGCAAACACCACTTGTAATCTGATATCCATGAGGGCTGCATTTGTGGTAACATTAACAGTAAAGCTCAGACTTGGTTTTCACTGGCTAATGCTGGCCATTCCAATTGCTAAGAAAGCTCTAATATGAGTCCCTAGCCCCTCCTTTCAAGGTGTATCACTTCGTGATGTACGTCAGATACAATGGAAAAGGGTCATTCCACGCCAACTCACCTAAGGCCTCCCAGTTCATGTCATGGATTTCATTGAAAAGAATCACATTTATGCTCCTCTCTGAGAAATGTAACCTTGCCAAATATCAAAGCTCTACCCCAAACCGTTTGCCTTCAATAAATTCTTGAAATATACAGTGGGGAGAACAAGTATTTGATACACTGCTGATTTTTCAGGTTTTCCCACTTGCAAAGTATGTAGAAGTCTGTAATTTCTATCATGGATACTCTACAACCATGAGTGATGGGATGTAAAACAAAAATCTAGAAAATCACATTGCATGATTTTTAAATGATTATTTTCCATTTTATTGCAAGAAATAAGTATTTGATACACCCGGACTTTAAGCTCTCTCCAAAGGTTTTCTATTGGATTCAGGTCTGGAGACTGGCTAGGCCACTCCAGGACCTTGAGATGTTTCCTACGGAGCCACTCCTTAGTTGCCCTGGCTGTATGTTTTGGGTTGTTGTCATGCTGGAAGACCCAGCCACGACCCATCTTCAATGCTCTTACTGAGGGAAGGAGGTTGTTGGCCAAGATCTCACGATACATGGCCCCATCCATCCTTCCCTCAATACGGTGCAGTCGTCCTGTCCCCTTTGCAGAAAAGCATCCCCAAAGAATGATGTTTCCACCGCCATGCTTCACAGTTGGGATGGTGTTCTTGGGGTTGTACTCATCATTCTTCTTCCTCCAAACACGACGAGTGGATTTTAACCCAAACAGTTATATTTTTGTTTCATCAGACCACATGACCTTTTCCCAGTCCTCCTCTGAATTATCCAAATGGTCATTTGCAAACTTCAGGTGGGCCTTGACATGCGTTGGCTTGAGCAAGGGTACCTTGCGTGCGCTGCAGGATTTTAATCCTTGACGGTGTAGTGTGCTACTGATGGTTTTCTTTGAGACTGTGGTCCCAGCTCTATTCAGGTCATTGACCAGGTCCTGCCGTGTAGTTCTGGGCTCATTCCTCACCTTCCTCATGATTACTGATGCCCCACGAGGTGAGATCTTGCATGGCGCCCCAGACCGAGGGAGATTGACAGTTGTCTTAAATTTCTTCCAATTTCTAATAATTGCACCAACAGTTGTTGCCTTCTCACCAAGCTGCTTGGCTATTGTCCTATAGCCCATCCCAGCCTTGTGCAGGTCTACAATTTTAACCCTGATGTCCTTACTCAGCTCTCTGGTCTTGGGCATTGTGGAGAGGTTGGAGTCTGATTGATTGTGTGGACAGGTGTCTTTTATACAGGTTCAAACGAGTTCAAACAGGTGCAGTTAATACAGGTAATGAGTGGAGAACAGGAGGGCTTCTTAAAGAAGAACTAACATGTTTGTGAGAGCCAAATATCTTACTGGTTGATAGATGATCAAATACTTATGTCCTGCAATAACATGCAAAATGATTATTTAAAAATCATCTACTGTGATTTTCTGGATTTTTGTTTTAGATTTCATCACTTACAGTTGTAGAGTACCTGTGATAGAAGTTACAACCTTCTACATGCTTTGCAAGTGGGAAAACCTAAGAAATCAGCAGTGTATCAAATACTTGTTCTCCCCACTGTACCTTTTAAAGGCAAATGAGCCTATTTGCATCTCTCTATATTCAATGGAAATTTCAATGGATAAGCCTGTAATTTTCACCATGCCTAGATATGATCCCAACAATGATTTCTAGTTGAAATTTAGCCTGTTTTATGCAAAATATGGACTGTTATAGAATAACGTAAATGCTTGTCCTCGAGCATCAAATCTTTACATTTCAAAATTCCACATCTCTTTCGGTTTTCAATATTTTGTAGCGAAACTTTCTGAAATTGTAGTTTTACCTTGGTTCTTCAAGTACTGCAAGTAAAAAATGTTTGCAAGCAACGATGAGCAGGTGCCAGAGGCTCAAACATGGCCTCCAAGCTGAAAAGGGTGTTTTTTGGCTACTTTGGGACCACTGGAGACCAAAAGGGATTTGTTAGAATGCTTCCATTTTTTTTTCTCAGAAAGACCACCTTTATATCAGGCACATATGAAAATTTCAGAGATGTGTTAGTGTCAAATTTTTTTCCACATTTTTTTGAAAATGTGTTAGATGACACACTACAGGTGAATGGGGTAGGATTTTAAATTAAGACATATCACAATGAAACTTTCCCAATTGCTCACTTACATTAAGGTTAACATTTTTTGTATTGGACGTTTTCTATTGGACGATTGTGGCCAAAATTGGTACTACAATGAGCTGTGTATTTTGAAAATGATTGTAGTACCAATTTTGGCCACAATCCTACACACAGCTCATTTAAGTTGATAATGCTTTATTTGCATTGCTTAAACATACAATTTTAGAAAACGTCCAATACAAAAAATGTTAACCTTAATGTAAGTGAGCAATTGGGAAAGTTTCATTGTGATATGTCTTAATTTAAAATCCTACCCCATTCACCTGTAGTGTGTCATTCAAAAAAATGTGGAAAAAAATTGGACACTAACACATCTCTGAAATTTTCATATGTGCCTGATATAAAGGTGCTCTTTCTGAGAAAAAAAAAATGGAAGCATTCTAACAAATCCCTTTTGGTCTCCATTGGTCCCAAAGTAGCCAAAAAAACACCCTTTTCAGCGTGGAGGCCATGTTTGAGCCTCTGGCACCTGCTCATCGTTGCTTGCAAAAATTTTTTACTTTCAGTACTTGAAGAACCAAGGTAAAACTACAATTTCAGAAAGTTTCGCAACACAATATTGAAAACCAAAAGAGATGTGGAATTTTGAAATGTAAAGATTTGATGCTCGAGGACAAGCATTTATGTTATTCTATAACAGTCCATGTTTTGCATAAAACAGGCTAAATTTCAACTAGAAATCATTGTTGGGATCATATCTAGGCATGGTGAAAATTACAGGCTTATCCATTGAAATTTCTTTAATTGGTGAGGCCTAATATAGAGAGATGCATATAGGCTCATTTGCCTTTAAAAGGTATATTTCAAGAATTTATTGAAGGAAAATGGTTTGGGGTAGAGCTTTGATATTTGGCAAGGCTACATTTCTCAGAGAGGAGTATAAATGTGATTTTTTTCAATGAAATCCATGACATGAACGGAAAATTTCTGAAAATTGGGTGAGTTGGCGTGGAATGACCCAAAAGTGAACTTGTGTGGTAGATTTCAGTGTGGGTATTTGCAACCTTCTCTGTTAACAAAATGTTTATGTCCATCACAAGATATCATTGTATATTGTCCATGACTACGGATAGCCAGTGGAACCCAAAGGTTAACATTTCCAAATCAGGGTTCTGCTGTTTTCAACAGCTTAATTTTTTGAACATTATGAAATTTTAGGCCGACATGACACCCTTTCCAAAACATTTGTACAGGCTTGTAGGATTTAAAGTGGGATACGTTTTTGAGAAGGAGGGCTGGTGGGCATATTTATCCTGCTCACTTACAGTAAGTACTAAAAAGATATGCAAAACTTTGAAAACACTACTCAGAGGGACTAGTGGGGAAAGATGTTGGGTGTCTTTTGGTAACACTCAGCAATTTACCTGCCTTCACCGCAGAACTTGGCACATATTCTGGAAGGTGGACAATGTGTGCTTCATATGATCATGTAAGGATTAAGACTTTGCAAATAATAAATAAGTACCTCCACCAAGGAAGTTGTGTTTTTTTTGTTGGAATTTGTTTGTCTTTGTGTTTGTCTCTGTCTGTTTGTCAGCAACTTTATGGCAGACTTTATGTATGTATCGTTACAGGCCTATATTAAACAGAAATACAAAATATACATGTCAACAAACATCAGACATGCTTTTCTTTTAAGGTTAACACCCATGTTCATCTTTCCAAAGCTTATTTGTTGACGATCCCCATACAAAAAAGTGGCAACTTACCTAAGGCTGGATATCCAAGGTAGAATCTATCTGCCCCAAGCCATCCAAGAAAGAGAGACAAAGCTACTGCAACTTTGTAAGAGTATCCACTCCTAAGACAGTAAATACAAAAGCAATTTTTACAAACCACGTTTATGTAATTACAGATATTTCAACAGAAACAAATATTTCTAGTGGTCGGCTTATCAGCACCAGTGGGAGGATCACAATTTAAAAGGGCCTGAATGGGAAAAAATACAGGCAAAAACCTGTTAGCTACTTGATGATTATTATCATTACCGCCGCCAAGGAGGTTATGTTTCCGCCGGCGTGTGTCTGTGAATAACACAACTCGAAAAGTACTGCATGGATTTGGAAAAAAATTTCAGTCAACGTGTGTATTGGGACTAAGAAAACTGACAGCCTGAAGTGAGGTCCTTTCATGAAAACACAGGTCAGAAATCTTGGGGGTTTATTTGACGCTGAGCTAAAATTTGATAAACAGATAAATGCGGAAGTGAAAGGCAATTTCACTTAGAGCAGTGTTAAATGAAAATCTTTTTTTATTTGAATCAGACTTTGAGAAAGTCATACATGCTTTTATTACCACAAGACTTGACTATTGAAATACACTGTATACTGGAGTCAGTGAATCCTCCCTTTCACGTTTACAGCTGGTCCAGAATGCGGCTGCCAGACTGCTTACTGGCACAAGAAAAGGGAACATATCAGTCTCCCAATCCTTACATGGGCTAGAACCATTTTATGTCATGAACACACTCCTTAAGATCTGCCTCACAGGCACTTCTCAACACCCCACGGTTCCATCTGACACAGAAAGGGGACCGAGCATTCAATGTGTTTGCTCCAAAGCTGTGGAACAGTTTATGAATTAAAATCTGCTTAATCTCCGTTTAGTTTTAAATCATCACTTAAAACCTTAAAACCATCTATTCCACCACACAATGTGCCACACTTTTGCCAATTCTGGCGCCCCCTATTGGACAAATGACACAACATTTGACAAGTACTTTGAACTTTGATGCATCAAAGCGTTTCCGAAAAGTTTTTGCAAATTGTGCCGCCCCCTTACTTTGGATGGTGTCCAAACCCATGCCACAAATTTACCCTTCGCTAAGCCCCTCCCTAGAACGGCACCTGACCAATCCTACATATAGCAACGGTAACCAAAGAGTCTTGGCAAACCACGCATTTGAGCAGCAGCAACATTCTACAATGCTGTGCCTATGGCAGGGGTTTTCAACCATTTTCAGCCCAAGGACCCCTTTTCTGCAAGACAGTCTGCTCACATTTTCTCTTCTGTGTTTAAATAGCAATGCCTCTGACACTATATGGTCTGATGAGTAAAAATAGCTGATCCAGTTACCAGTTTGTGAGTGATTCGTGAGATCACTCGCAGATCTATGTGTGATCCAGAGTAATCGTAGACCACTAAGATGATCTTAACCAGAAAGAATTAGGCTACTCAGTGGAGACATCCAGAGGATATGAGGTGAAAACAGGCCAAGTACGTCAGCACGTTGCTTGACAGTTTTGTTGTACAAAGATAGGCCAGCCTCATGAAAATAAAAGTAGCCTATTGTTGAGTGTTAATACATTGCCATAAAAATTTTAACCTATATCCTGAAGAAATGGAATACCACCCTGGTTCATGAGGTGAGAATCCCATTGATCAATGTGCGTGTTTTTTGTTTGTTTTTTTGCAGCCCAGTGCAAATAAGATGATCTGTTGCAAACAGAATGTGAGTAGTTGAAACAAAAGTTACGGTGTGGTGGACAAGGTTGATATTATGGTAGACAGCCATGGTGAGTAGCCAAAGAAACACTGACATTTTATTTTTAACTTCAACTTACCCCTAAACGCCCACATATCTTTTGGAATATAAATTCAACAGTCTATATGTAATATGAGCCCACAACAAAATGGAAGAGTACAAATAATGAATTCTGAATATAATAATTCATCACCGTCATATTAGAGGAAAATTAACTTACACATTTCGGCATGGAATGCTTCTGTTGAATCCAACTTCTTCGCCACTGAATTTAAACCTTGTCCCATTGGCTAGTTGGCAAGTGACATTGGGAGCTGGTTTACACTCGACTGTGAAAAGCAATTCGATATTTAGAATGCAAGATCATCACATTATGCAAAGGTGAATACCTAGTTTCCGGCTTTAATTGGTCAAAAGAAAATCACAAGTAGGCCTATAGTCAAACACTGTCCTGAAAACATCCAAAACCACTGTGTGCAAAAGAGAACCTTTTAGATTCAAAATTTCGGCCCAACACAAGATAGGGTTTGTGATAACAGTGAATCTGTTCATTTTTTTTCAATGACACGTTGTCCAATACTTTAAAGCAGTGGTTCTCAAACTTTTTCTGTCATTCCCCACCTAGGAAGGCAGAGAATTTTCACGTCCCACCTGGATGGCTCAATTTGCGCACAATATCTCTGTGAGGAATAGGCTACTTTGTCAATGTTCGAATTTTCATGTTCAAAGCCAAATTTCTCTCAAACCCCTCATCACAGCAACTAGCAAATAACACAATTGGAAAGATAAATTTACTGTCATATACGTATCTGAAAAACAGGTGTGAATTCGGAGGGCATAGTGCGGTTGTTCGATCGCAAAGAGATGTCTTGCGCCCCACCTGTCATGTTTCTGCGCCCCACAGTTTGAGAAACACTGCTTTAAAGGGACATCAGGCAGGACTGAGTTTAACTATCTCCAGAGCTCCACCTACAGTCGCAGAAATTTTAGAAAAAATACAACTACATTGTACATTTTCAACAATCGCTGTAAATTTATTTCCAAACCAAAGAGTACGAACCAAACATGATAATTTGTCTGACAAGCCGGTAAAATGCAATTTCAGTTATATCTACTTTCAGTTTCTATTTTGTGGACCCGCCACCAGTCATTCGTCATTCTGCAGGCGGGATTACTGCGAAACAAATGCTAGAGACTGACGAGAGAGACAGAGCCTAATTCCAAAATATGGGTGCACATGGATCAGCAAAACTACCTTGAATCCTTTCAATTATGACTCTACAGTCACACAAGCTGCAAATACAAGCTACTCAGGTCGCAGAGGAGGCGTAAACAGGGCTGTGATTCATTGGTAGCATGTTGCTATCTTAGGTACTTGGTAGAAACATCGTACATTAACACAGATGTATTTTCTGGGTATAAAACCAGGATTTTCCGATTTAGTAACTAACATTTATCACCTCAATATATTATCAGTAATATTACAAGATACTTTTTCTTCAGTACAAGTAAAACTGAAATGTTTTAAAGTAGGCCTAATATTACCATAAACATGACACAAGAGTATCACTCACTCACCCCATGCAACTAAATCTTTGCATGCTTCTGGCTCCTGTGTTGCATCATTTATTTTTGGTTCTGAGCACAGATACCTGATCTTAATTAAGGTCATGTAATATACAAACACACAACCTATCAGTAACATTACCACTTTTCTATCTTAAAGGGGAAGTTTGGTTTTTAACATGTTTAGCCCCTTTTCTGGAGTGTCTAGGATGAAATAGAATCATCAACACCAAAATTTTGATGATTGCCCCTGTCTCTGATATTTGGCTCATTTAGAATCCCCCCTTCTCTGCTTCAGAATGGCTTCCTTTGTGCATGTCCGATAATGTCCTTAAAACAACCTTAAACCTTTATTTTAAAACTTGTGCTGTTCACCAAGTGTTTAGTGCTGTCCATTGATGTTCCGAAACAATTATAGTAGCAAAATACAGTTTCTGTCACGTTTTATATGGTATTTTGAACATTCTGGAACTATTTTTTCGGCGTATAGCAATACCAACTAGCACAACAAGAAGACAAATAAAGCTGGATAGGAACTGTATTTCGCTATGATAATTGTTGTGGAACATCAACGAACTCCACTAACCACTTGGTGAGCTGCACATGTTTTAAAACAAAGGTTTAGGCCTAAGGTTCTTTTAAGGGCTTTATCGGACATGCACAAAGCAAGCTATTCAGAAGCAGAAAAGGGAGGATTCTAAATGAGCCAAATATCAGAGACAGGAGCCGTTGTCAGGATTTTGGTGTTGATGATTCTATTTCATCCTAGACACTCCAGAAAAGGGGCTAAACATGTTAAAAACCAAACTTCCCCTTTAACTCTAAGTGATGGTGATAAACCCAGGTTTACCACTTAAAGGAGGAATCCAGTGTAAATCAATCCATAGCCCTGTTGTTCAAAATCATTAGCCTTAGTGCTGTAGGTAGGAAAAAGAATAAGAAAATTCGATACTACATAGACCAAGCATTGAACCGGTAGCAACTAACACTAAAAGTGAATGGGGCATAACAACTTACTTTCAGGTTTATTTCTATTATGTCCCATTGAGTCTGTGTAAAGGAGGCCAGCTAGCGTGGCTAGCTCGGTGGTAGTGTGTAAATCCTCATCACCCAATTCCATGGGCGCTTCTAACACGCTGAGTTAGAAGCTCGGGCTTTTAGCTCAGTTGGTTAGAGCGTTCCACTCCCACGCCGGGAGTTTGTAACGTTTGTCAACGGTATCCCGTACAAATTTTAATTAATAATGCAGTGGGATTCATCAATTTAACGGCATCCCACACACATGCCAGCGAATCATAGCTGAGGTGGCATGGTGTTGGCGCCGCTGATGGACACGGCTTGAACAAACCAGTTCATCTCGCTTGATTACGGCCTCCCCAACACCTGTGGGTGCACCATGCACCACGCCCGGTTGTCCCGGTGAGTAGACGTTGGAGATTTTAGTGTGCATGTTTTAATTTTATAGTTGGATACTGTTGTTTGTACGGGATACCGTTCGATGGGTGGCACCCAGATTTGTCCGCAACATGCTGAAATCACGTTAGCTTGCGGGGTGGCGGGTTCGAGACCCGTGTGCGGTGCGGACCGCCACCGGCTACATCTGCATTAATAATCGTTTTGGTATTCGGTCTATGTACCATCAAATTTTCTTGTTCATAGGCAGCTCTCAGGTAACGTTACATGGAACAACAGGACTAATGACTGACTCACACCGGAGTTCTCCTTTAAAGGGATATCCCACTTTTCAATAAAAATGGGTTGTTCACCCTCTTACCTGATTTACACCTGATTTCTTGGTCTGACAACCCCAATTTTAGCTTTAGCTTCGCATGCACAGAACCCCCCCCCCCCACACACACACACACACACACACAGGGGGGGGGGACCTAACATTATGTGAAGCTCCAACTCCCCTTATATCACAGACCCAACCAATATTTTCTGTGGGCAGTGTTCGATGAAATACAAACAAACAAAAACCCAATTTCTAAACGTTACAACGTTGACGTTACAGGAGCTGACATTAACCTAATGGAAAACACGAAACTAGACTATTGCAAAGATTAAATTGGGATTGGTTGGGGGTGGGCTCTATCAGGGGTCCGGTAGCCATCCAATGATCACTAGTAGATTTGGCTAAGCCCTGGATAGCCTTGCTCAATTTTCGATGTGCTACATTGGTTCCCCTCACGGCAAGCGAAAGCCACATTTAAACACTTACGTTACATTTAGTTTGACGTTAGTAAGCATAGCAACATTTACATTATCAGACCTTTTAAGCGTATGGAGTAATATTAAAAATGTC
This sequence comes from Sardinella longiceps, assembly GCA_027497455.2. Taxonomy (NCBI): domain Eukaryota; kingdom Metazoa; phylum Chordata; class Actinopteri; order Clupeiformes; family Clupeidae; genus Sardinella; species Sardinella longiceps. The sequence goes on along the minus strand of JAODXP020000022.1, from coordinate 1,120,846 downwards.
ACTAGCTATCGGTAGCTAACGTTGGTGAATTTATGGGTGAATTTGATACACAAGCCATATCTGAGCGGTGAACGAGAAAATTATTAGTTAAAGGATATTGTCCAAGACGGAGATTTTCGCAGCTGTCAGTGTCACTGACGTGGGATCCTTGTAAATTCCAACAAAAGGAGAGAGTAATAATTAAAATCACTAGTAAAGACCGCTGTATTATCCAGCGCCACGGAGGAGCCATGTTGGAAGTTAGCTCTATCACGTGACACAAAATGTTTAAAGACACAGAGCAGAAAACTACGCAGGACAATAATCTTTCTGATATCTGAATTTAAAATTGAACGTAACTGCTACCCTAAGATTCACACATTAACCGACGAGTTTTCCCATAGCAAGTAGGACTTATGTGTTATAACAGAAGAAAAAATATTTTCAGCGTGATGAGTTAGTATAACGTTACGAAGGTGCCGCCGCTACCACCATCACACCACCACAAGCCGAGGAATTTTTGCCAAATAATGGAAACGTTCAACATTTAAAACTAGGTATGTCATTCTTACTATCGATATGAGAAACTTCAACTATAGTGGTATCTTAACTGTATAATCTGCCTCCTCAAATGTTTTTCTCGCTATTTACCAGTTGGCCAACAAAATTGAGAGGGAAAAAAACTAACGTTACGTTATTTCATTCAGCTTCATTTGGCTACCCGTGTTACGTAACGTTATGGTTTCACCTGTTGCCGTAGCTAATCTAACGTTAACATCAGTCTGTTTTTTTTTCTGAGTTAAAGTGAAGTTATTGAATTTCAGTCTTTACATTTTTGTTCTTACGCGAACGGTCCTTTATTAATAATGAGAAAATTATTAAATTATCGATATCTGTTGTTACCGCAACAACAACGTGTTATGCGCTTATAAGCCACTATTTCTTATTTCTAATTTAATTGTAGTTATTTCAAAATTATACAACGTGTGGTGGTTTTACTTGATTGAGTTTCCACTTAAGATAACCTTTGATACCCGGTGTAGCTGGCAGAGTGGCAAAGCTAGTTTATTCCCCGCCCTAACTTTTTACCCTTGGGATTTGTTGCACTTCCTGTTTAAGGTGAGGTGCGCTGCGTACGTTTTCACTTCTGTCGGCCAGGTAAGGAAGCCTACATAAAAAATTATAACTTGTGCTGTCGAATGTTAAGGCACAGATTAGGTCTTAAAATTTTTCCCTGGGTTTGCCTTTGGATGAGGGTGTAATGGCCTCTATATTTTCACTAATTAGCCCTTTAGTTTATCAGTTGTCATAACATTTAGCAACATGACAGTCTATTCAAATCAGAGCGAGCATAAATGCGAGCATTTCTTTGAATTCAGTTCTGTTTACCACAGCATTGTTAACGTTAAGTCACTGTTATGTGAGGATTTGATTTAGCTGTGCTCTACTGTGTAGGATAGGTGACAACTAGCTTGGCTAAACCTGTGTTCCCTTTTGTTTACTTACACTAGCACCATATTGGAGGCACAATGTTTGAAAATGTCCCCACAGGTAGGCATTGTATAGTAGGCTATGTGTTACTGTTGTCATTGTATTAACATTTAGGTCTATCACATGTTCATGTATTGGCCTGTAGGTCAACGTATCACTTCTCTCTTATGTTACAATGTTTATGTCTGCATGTGTTGCATCTTATTTTTGTATTTTTTGTGGACAATACTTTTTTGTTCCAAGTGTCATCAGTGGAGCGCCAGCAGGTACTTCAAGCTCTTGAGCGGCTGCAGTTGAAACTGGTGCAGCAGGAGGAGTGGACCCATAGTGATAGGCTTGGTGCCTTGAGAGATGCTTTGCAGAGTCCACTGCTTGGACACATCCTCACCCTCCAGCACTCTGTCAAGCAGCTAAGAGACCAGGTGTGTACATGCAACACAGCTAAGCAACATGCTGAAATACTTTTCAAATACAATTTGATATGATGTGAGAGTTGTGTTTTGGCACTTTAGCTTAATTGCCTCTATTCCTACCCCTCTGCCGAGATTCTCCTGTTTTTCTCTCACTAGCCACATACTTTTATCTGACTTATTTGTTGAACACTTTATCTTTCTTTATGAAAGCGGCCTGACATTAGATGAATATGTTGTTTTCCATCAGAGCCACCGTAATCAATGGACTTGCCAGTTAGAATACAGTTGAAGACATCTGGCTCAATTGTTTTGCAAGTCCATTTAGAGTGATTTAAATGGGAATTTGGGTTAAAAAAAAAAAAAGATAATGGGTAAGGAGATCATGACAGCATGTTTACACCCATGACACACACAAAAAAAATACAGTGATTTCAGTGACATTCTGAGATACAGCCATAGACATGAATGGAACATGCTCTGCACAAAGGGGAATTTGTAGGAAAGGAAATGTCTGTTATGCACTCTTGAGTCCTACAGTTTAATTTAAAGTGAATTCCTTAGAGTGAGTTGGCTTAATAGGTTGGAAAATACCCCTGGTGGAAGCATAAGCCTGGAACAAGACACTGGCCCACCAATGGATATTCATATTCAGCAGGAGTTTTTATTGATGCAAGCAAGGGAGAAAAAAAACTCTTCACAAGAAGCAATCCACATACCAAATTAAGATAATAGCAATAACAGAACCTCGCCTTCATATTCTAAGTGCTTGGAAGGTCAGACAAGTGCCAATGAAAGTGTCAGTTGAAAATCCATTGTGCATAAAGCCTGTGGTGAAAGCTTTTTTGTGCTTGTGTTTGGATCTATCAAGCCCTAATATCTACTGTCTTGTTTGAGTAACTGCCTTGTTTGAGATGTATTGATGGAATGGCTTGAAACTTGCGCTGTCAGCCTAGGCTAAATAAGCTGGAGACAGATAAGTTTCCACAATCTGAGTCTAAAGGTCATTAATACATTACCTGTTTAGGACCCGCAAGAGCTCTGTTGGAATTTATTGATCCCCTCCTCCCTTTGCTTTTCTTGTGTAGATGGCCGTGGCTTGTAAAAGTGATGTTATATTAAGCTTTGCACTTCTACTTCACACTGAGTGTATGTCATATAGCATATCCTAGACAACACAAGTAAGTTGAAGAACTCTCTAGGCTTAGCCTAGTACACAGAAAAGTCTTCAGTTCTATTGCATTATGCTATTTTGTTATTGACTATGTTTACATGTACTTAAGTATCCTGAATACGATTGGGATATGAAGTTTCCAGGCTTTGCGTTTGCACTATGAATAAAAAATAAACTAGAAATAGAAAATATATGCTATATAATTCTCAAATCAAGCAAGCAACATTTTTGTTTGAGAATAGTCCAAGGATAACATATCAATTGTATGTGGGATATTTATGGTCTTTTCAAATTTGAAACCAGCGACATGTCTCAAAAAAGTTGCGATCACCAAAAGGAAAAGTTGAACAAGACCAAAAACAAAACAAAGGACATTTCACAGTCAGAATAAGGGCAGAATAAGGTAAATACAACCGAATGCCAAAATAGTTGGGACACTTTACAAATTGTGAATAAAAACAGAATGCAGTGATGTGGTTTCAAATTTCAATATTTTATTCAGAATACAACATCGATGACATATCAAATGTTGAAACTGAAGAAATGTTTTATTTTAAGGGGAAAATAAGTTGATTTTCATTTTCATGATATTATCACATTCCAAAATAGTTGGGACAAGGCCACATTTACCACTGTGTGGCACCCCCTCTTCTTTTTATAGTGGTCTGCAAATGTCTGGGGACTGTGGACAGAAGTGGTGGAGAGAATGTTGTCCCAATCTTGTCTAATACAGGCTTTAGTTGCTCAACGTCTTAGGTCTTCTTTGTCATGTATTCCTATTATGATGCACCAAAAGCTTTCTATGGGTGAAAGATCTGGACTGCAGACTTGATGGTGCCTTTTCAGATGCGTAAGCTGGCCATGCCACCCACACTCGTGCAACTCCATACCATCAGATATACAGCCTTCTGAACTGAGCACTAACAATAAGCAATAACAACTTGGGTTGTCCTTGTCTGGATGGTATGCGTCACATTTTTCCAAAAAGAACTTTGAATTTTGATTCTTCTGATCACAGAACAGTTTTCCACTTTGCCACAGTCCATTTTAAATGAGCCTTGGCCCAGATAAATGCCTGCGCCCCTGGATCGTGTTTAGGAATGGCTTCTTTTTTGACCTATAGAGTTTTAGCTGGTTATGGCGAATGGCACGGTGGATTGTGTTCACCGACAATTTGTGATTTCCATTTAATTAGCATTCATGTATGTGATGGTGACCCTCTGCCCATCTTGACTTCTGAGAGTCACTGCCACTCTGAGAGACTCATTTTATACCCAATCATGTTGTCAATTGACCAAATAAGTTGCTAATTGGTGCACCAGCTGTCCCTTATCTGTACATTTCACTTTTACGGCCTCTTGTTGCTACCTGTCCCAACTATTTTGGAATGTGTAGCTCTCATGAAATCCAAAATGAGCCATTATTTGGCATAACATTTCAAATTATCTCGCTTTCAACAATGGCCATGTTATCTATATTCTATTTGTAAATTATTGGAATCCATTTTTATTCACAATTTGAAAAGTGTCCCAACTATTTTGGAATTCGGTTGTAGAATGCAACTTTCCCTTGTTATCTGGTAATATTTAAGGGTTTCCTTTTAGATATAATGTATTTGTGCCATGGTATCTTATACTATTCTTATACTATTCATAACCTATATTTTTAAGATTCAGCATTTATTGTAACTCTCCAGATGCATAAGCAGATCATAACCAAGACACTACTGCACCCCACAGTTTTCACTTGGGTAGCTACTAGATAGTTTTCCACTGGGTCAATCTCAAATAGACTTGGGCTCTTATAAGACTTTGCACTGTCATGTTTCCACCAGCTGCCATAGCTGGGATGTCAAAGTATGTTGATTGGCACTGGACGCGTCATGATCTCATTACTGAACAATAGCACTCAGAGAGTGCAGACCTCCGCCAAACCAATATGGTCACGGACGCAATATAAATTCCAGATGGAATTCCAGACCTGTTTATGTACAATTGTGCCCTTCTAGTTCTGGTGTTTACTGATTGACGTGACCTCTGTCAATGATAAGGAATCCTTTAAAAAGGAGTCCATATCCGAATCCTGATCAACGCCAAAATTTAATGGGTTCTTCCTTCGGCAAAGACACACCTCTGGTAAAAATTTCAGAAGAATGCCTCCAACTTTTGCCATGCAGTTGCTAACAGACAGACAAACAAACAAACAAATCCCAACGAAAACATAACATCCTTGGCGGAGGTAATTCTATCTCACCATAACCATAACCATAATTCACTGAACCATAATTCAGTGATTTTATGTAATACATGAGTAATGGTATACCTCCATATCTTTAATTCTGAGACAATCAGCCTCTCTAGGATGGTCTTGCATACATTCATGTTGACAGTATACAGTAATTAGATTTGAAATGTTCCTCCTTGTTTTTATGTTCAGTATATTGCCACCAAAACAATAATTTTGCCCGGTTTCAACAGTTTATATATTGTCTCTGAATTATTCTCTATCAAATGTATGACTTCCATATTTTAAAGTAATAGTATTAGTAATACTAGTAATACCAGTAATAGTATTGTTATTGTTATTGCCTTTGTACAAGCATCCCATTATTACTATTACTATTATCCTATGGATTTGGGGTTGTACGTTTTTTTATTTTTATATCACATTTTTCTGAAAGTGTTTGAACATAGAGATATCAACACATGACTATTGTAATGTCAGTGATGTTCATTGGCTACAAACAAGTGCATGGGCAAAGTGATTGTGTGAACCAGAGTGTGAACTATACACAACATTTTGCTGTTGAACTCAGGTTGCAGTGACTGTATATTTACAATCTGTGCATCTTTTTTTTATCCCTTTGGGTCTTTTGTTTAAACAGAGTACTCTGTGGATCTGCTTCAACAAAGTTAGAAGAAGAAAAAACATAAATTTGTACAATAAATACAGTACGTGAAAACAGTCCTTAGTCACACAGAGTAGGTTGCATGTGCAAACAAATTCTCAGTTCTGTGGAGCTCTGTTGCGAATGTAAATGTTAAATACCATGTTTTTGAGATTTCTGATTATACTCTGCTACATGTTCTGTGATCACTATTTTAAAATTACAATGAAAACTATTCTTTGTTTCTTGCCAGCTGAATCATATACCCCCAGACACCTGCAGTGAGTTCAGCTTTTCCCGTAAAGGCCAGCTCATTTTCAGTGCCAGTTGTCCTCCCAGCAACGGGAGTTCTATCAGGTCTAATGGCACGGGACTATCTTCCATTGTCAGTCAGCACTCTGCTGAACAGCTTCAGATGTGGATCCAGGCAGCAGCTAAGGTTTTTTTTCTTTTTGTGTCACATTAAAGGGGACATAATTAATGAATTGAGTATTGTACCTAAAGTGATATTTTACAAGCCTAATTAACACCTCATATTTAGGATGTGTATTGAAATGACCGTTTTTTCCTTGGCATTGTGCTATATGACATCACTTGTAAGCTTTGTTCTAATTCGCCCATGTTTTAGAGGCTATTTCTAAATGTAAGATTTCCATATGAAAGAGGGCAGAACCATGCCTCATGTTCATGATAGCTGTTATACCATGCACAACCTCTGTTAATTCATCAAAGCCAATGTAAAAGTGGTTTTCCATTCTATGTCTTAAAGGGGTGGTTCAGAATTTTCGGTGTTAAACCTCATTTCCAAGTAAGCCTGAGTGATATATGTCACTGGAGACCGTTTTCAACTAATTTCATCCATTTCATTCATGAAAAGTGTTATATTCTGCCTACATTGTTCCCTGTTTGTCGCAAGGTGTGCAAGGCAGCGGATTGATATTACCTCGGCTACCTAGCCTAGACCTTATCCCACTAACGTTAGGCACTGTCTATCGTCATATTAGTCAAACAACTAACCTGAGCAAGGTAATATTCCGCTCAGGGGCGGAGCTATGAGGGGGGGGGGGGGGTGGGCGGGGCCACCGCCCCTGGGCTCAGGGCCCTCCCACTATGGAGGAGGGGCCCCTTCATCAACCTTCAACTGCATCACGAAAATTTTCTTGACCACACTTTAGTTGCATTGCAGCAGACAAGTCTGATAACAGTGAAGGATTTCAGTTGTGCATTACATTATATACCCCTTGTCTTTGCTTATCATTCTTATCATGGTTATTTATAAAAAAAAAATAATCTTTTAAATTCCTTAAAGACACTTAAAATAAACTAAATTACAAGTTTTTCGAGCAAAACTAAGCTGTTATGTATTTAGAATGGTTGTTTTTACATTTTGCAATTTGCAAAAAGTGCAATGCATGATGGGTAGTTTAGTATGAAAGCCATCGTCCTGCTGCGTCAGCTGTCAGTGGACTAGGGAAGAAGTGCACATGGCTTCTCTGTTGGTTGTGTACGAGAATATGTACGGATGAAGCATGTTTAAAAGTAAAAGCGGGACACAATAGAGGATGGACAGAATAATAAAGAGAAGGCGATCTTTAGACCTCTTTGAGTTTTTAATTCACCGTCTGCTTCTACTAGTTGTGAACATGACTCAGTTCCCTGTCCCTGTGCTAACACTGGCTGTAGCTCTGGCCAATGTAGAGAAGGGTTAGGAATGTGGAGAGGGAGATTGAGAATCAGGAAATTGTTTGTCAGTCATTATTTTGTTACCAGCTCTCTCATTGGCATGTTAGAAATTGTGCATTGTTTGAAATGAAAGAAATCTCTGTTTTTTATTTGATTGTTTTTAAATAATGTTTTAAAAAAGCAATGCCTTCTGGGAGCATCAAGGCAGAGTAGCAAAACAACTCTTCATTTGGAAACTGAAAGTCATCTAGCCACAGTTAGGAGAGGTTGAGCTGGCCAGGCTAAAAAAATTAACAGGGGTTCCAAGCAACACAAGGGGGAGGGAGCGGAGCAAAAACGAGACAAATTGAAGAGAGCACTGTTTACTGATAGCGAAACATGCACGAAATTGTCAACTCAATTGCAGCTTTAGCTAGCTGCACTAGTAGTAGGCTAGTAATGACACTGCTATCCATAGACAAGGTTGTGGAGAAGAGCAAGCTGTCTCGTATTTCGTTAACTGCATGAAGGTAAGACTCAGGTTTTTATTTGAGCGGCTGGCTCTATGTTTTATATGCATTGGTGTGTCATTGTTTTGGTGCATTAGTTTAAAGCATGGATTATTAGCATGGGCTACTAAATGAGCTCTTGAACTAGCCGTTTCCGTGTGTCAAAAAATATCTGTGAACTGTGAATTGCGTGCGCGTGTCCCTGTTAGCCACTTATTGGAAATATGGAAGTGCAAATACCAGGGCTGTTTTTTGTAATGTGGTTGGTTGTATTATTATGCCTTAAAGTAGGCTACGTGCCGAATGGACACATTACTGAGCGATATACATTGTTCTGTCTGAATTTTTGTAGAGATTATTTCAGCGCCGGCACCTATGTGCGCTTGGGGGTGCGTGCGTGCGTTTTGGGAGTGGGTGGGGGGCCCGTTTGGCGTTTTGCCCCGGGGCCTTAGGTTCAGTTGTTCCGCCACTGATTCCGCTGCTGCTGAGAAAGTAGTCCCTCAAAATGTAATGTTATCATGGCGATTCAAGGGTAGTTTTTCTTTTACAATGTTTTTTTAATCAACACCGATGACCTGGCATATTAATGTATTTGCCTAAAGGAGACTGCAGAGTGGGTAAGACTGTTTTTATTGCCAGGCTAGCAGTGCCCATTCACTTGCGTTAGCCTAGCACCAGCGAACTCAGCTGATAGAAGGACTGGATGAAATGAGTTGAAAACGGTCTCCAATGACAGATATCACTCAGGCTTACTTGGAAATGAGGATTAACATCGAAAATTCTGAACCACCCCTTTAATTGTAATTGAATTTAAACATTTTATGTAATTAAATGTAACTTTACTATTGGCTAACATTCAAGGTCTGAACATGTTTATGTAAGAGTGTGGCTTTATGTTCGCAGGGGAGAAAGACTGAGCATGTCCGCCTACCCAAGCCAGTGTCTGGAGGTTTAGGCTTCAGTGTAGTAGGTTTGAGACCTGAGGGAGTAGGCAGCCATGGCGTCTTTATCAGGCAAATACAACCAGGAAGCATTGCTCACAGGTAGGCTAATTCATGCCACTATTCCACTGCTAGCTTTGATACAGAGAAAATTTCAGCTTGTAAGGTGGCCTTTGTTGAGGTCTTCTGTCAGATTTTGGATCAGTTCACCCCACGCTGTAAATGAGTAAATGAGATTGGCAGACTAAATGTGAAGTCTGAACCAATTTGGCAAGATCTGATGTCATCAATTAACATGTGTTCTGGGAGCATCTGCTAAGTTATTTGTCTCACTGTACGTTCAGACCGAGACGATTCAGGCGACATGGGCGACGGAAGTAATTGACTTTGAATGGAGACGGGCGATTTGAGCGATGAAACTTGGGCGACTTGGGTGATAAAATCAAGTTAAAAGGACACCAGGCAGGACTGCGTTTTTCTATCTCCGGAGCTTCACCTACAGTCACCGAAATATTAGAAAAAATACAACTACATTGCACATTCTCAACAACCAATGTAAATTTATTTGCAAACCAAAAAGTACGAACCAAAGATGATCATTTTCGTGTACTACGTTGTCTGACAAGCTGGTAATAAATGCGATTTCTGTTATATCTACTTTCAGTTTCTATTCCGTGGACCCGCCACCAGTCAAATTGCAAGTGGGATTACTGCGAAACAAATGCTAGAGAATGACGATATAGGCATCAGTCACCCCGTAATGAACCATTTAATCATCGAAGTGACTTCGAGGCTGGTAAATTAACAGTAAAACGTTGCCTGGTGTCCCTTTAAACTTCGGTTAACTTTATGTAATGAGCTATGATACGGTTGGGCGATTACCAATCAGTATGTCGATTCACTAGTGAGATGCCTGTAGAGAAGCTGGATCGAACGTTTGAATGCTAACGTCATGGGCAAATTTGCTGTTTTGGTTGCTGTGCTCAAGCGATGTTTTTTGGGAGTCTTCGGCGACTCTTGGCAATTTATCGCTGGCGGTCTGAACGTACAGTTAGATTCACATTGTAATCAACCAATCAGTGGCACTTTGTGATGGTGATGTCATATGCATATTTTCATGGGTGCGCCATGGCTCAGCGGGCTAGAGCGTCATACCATAAATCTAGGGGCCTGGGTCTGAGTCCGACCCCAGGACATTTCCCAATCCTTACGCATATATTAACATTTTAAAAAATATATTAAAATATATTGTTGAAGACAGAAATCACAGTCACATTTCTCTTGGACTGGTGCTAAGAGTTAGTCCAGGACCACAATCTCGTCATATTCATCCTGGGCTATCGTTACGATTTTTCAATCACTAACAATCTTTTGTCTGATCTTTTAACCATATTTTCAAAACTCTAAATGCAATTAACACACCACGGTCCCTTTGCTGCTATAGAGTTCACACATTTCTTGCTGTGCTCACACAAAATGCAGTCAATTAATGCATTTCTAAAATGTTAACATTTTCTTTACATGTAGGATGACCCTCACACCAAAATGATATATCTTTTGTTTGATTTGCAAATGCTTACAGTGCGCCAGATCTAGTAAAAATCTAATGTCAAGACCTTAAAACAGTTCAAACCCCTACGTTTGGCAATAACAGAAGAACAAAGGTTAGATAATAATTTTTGAATGAATACTGAACAGATGACTGGAAAAAAGAAAAGGAAATAAAATGGACAAAACATTGCCAATGACACTGAGCTAGCAGGGTTGTACAATTCTGAACCCTAAATTTCAATTCAATTTGGAGGAAGTAGAATTGTAAATTCTTGAAATTCAAAAGAAATTCATGATACATAATTAAGGTGTATTTAACAATGAACCTTTACAGTATATAATTATGTATTTCAACAATGAATGATGTACAGATATTATTGTATTTTCAAGTTTCAAGTTTATTTATATAGCACATTATCATACTCAATAGTCATTCAATGTGCTTAAAAACAAAATAAAACAAACAAAAAAATATTAAAGAGAAAAAAATATATATACTTATAAAAAATTATACTTATGATAAAAGAATGATACTTATGATAAATAAATGAAGATAAAAGTACATATATTTTAAAAAAATAATAATAATAAATATTGGTGATTATACAAGAGATAAAATTAAAGTTTGATATAGAAGGTAAAAGTAATGAAGTGTAAGTGATGATGTATGATGTAAATAAGATATAAATAAAACTTATATCACTAAGACAATTTAACATTATCACATTACCCCAAAAGCAGCTGAGAATAACACAGTTTTTAATTTCTTTTTAAAACCAGCTACTGTAGGTGCAGTTCTGGTTTCTAATGAAAGCTGGTTCCAACATTTAGCAACATAATGACTAAATGCCATTTCACCCTGCCTAGATTTTACTCTAGGCACTACCAACAGGGCAGCCTCTGTAGATCTTAAAGACCTTGTAGGTTATATAGACCTAGTATTGTATAGAACTTACATGTATGTGTAAAATGCTTTCGTAGTAAATAGGCCTAATGAAGACTTTCTCTCTCTCTTTCTAAGACTAAAGATATATTTTACCAAATGTTACCAAAGTTTTTTTCACGTGTGTTGCCTGAACACTCTCTCTGTCTCTCTCTCTCTCTGAGGAAATCTAGATGGCCTGAGTTATGTTAATATAACGTGCTAAGTGATAAAACAAACACAAATTTTAGTATCCTACAGTATGGCAACACTAGCAAAGTTGCATATTTGAGATTTGTTCACTGGCACCGGCACTGCACAAATGTGTAATTTTGTTTTGCGGCTTTCAATGGTTGTAAAAATAGTGTTTTTATTTTTCAGAACATTCGCTATCATACAAAAAGTAGCCCAAGGATGTATTTCTCTCTCGATTATTAAAAGCCAATTTAAGAGTCATGGCGTCTTTTATATCAAAGCAATCGCAAAGCAACACACAACAATGATGTGACATCAAAGTGACAAAAGGTTCTATATCCACAAGGCAATAAAATATTTTGGAAGTAGAAAAAGAAGCTCTTCGTATGCAAAGTTTATTGAGCCTAAGTGAAATGAAAGAAACTGAAAGTGATGTTCATTTATTTCTCCCTGATAGAAAAAAGATCTCATTTGAGAAACAAATCTTTGTAACCTCACTGACGTCAGATGATTTGTCATGCTGCTCACTGCACTCATCGATCTGATGTGAGTGGTTGAAGTAGCACATAAATAAATATGACAGACAAGTGGTTCATCCAATTATATGCAAGGATTTTTGATGACATACAGTCTTCTTAAGTAACTCTCCTATGGAAAAGTCTCAGATCAATGAGTGCAGCGAGCAATGTAAAGAAGACTCATCTGACGTGAGTGACGTTGAAATCTTTGTGGCCTGGAGTCAAAACATGCATACCGGTAACTATACATACGTATTAATAAAGACAAATTATAGAGCTTCTTACATTTCAGAGCACATGATAAAGTTAAGCAGACCATAAAAAGTAATTGTTGAAAGAACATAACCACATTCAATCTGTGTGTGCTTTTTCCTTTAGGAGTGAGAAACTTCTAGAGAATGACCAAATCCTGGCCATCAATGGAATGCCTCTGGATGAGAATGTGACTCAACAACATGCTTTAAATCTTCTGCAACAGCAAAGGGAGTACGTTGAACTTATTGTGGCAAGAGAAAAGGTTTCTGCAGTAGGACCCATTAAAACGGTAAATCCCCAAAACGGTTCTTAAAATGTATGTTTTAGTTGTACACACCACAAAGACTATCTAGTCCACACACACCACACACACACACACACAAAGACCCTGCTTATTCATTGGTTCTGCAAAAGTCATTGAGATGCTGCAGTAGGGATCAGATGACTAACTGATTTGACCAGTATTTCACAATTTAAAATGTTGTGCCTAATTGATTGTAAAAGCTCCTCTATACCTTGTTTATGATAAGGTATAGAAGCAATACAAGCATCAAACATAAAGCATGAGTTTTACCAGTAAGGTGAACAGTATCGTAGGCTTTTGCAAATTTTGAAGAGTGGCATGATACTAACATGAATGTGTATGTTTCCTTCATTCTGTTTTATTATTGTGGGTAGTATTTTGTTTCCAAATACTCAAGTCATCCTTCGTTTGATTAAACAGTCTGTCATTTCCTCTTTGCTGTCTTGATTGCAGGTATAGCCTGGTCATGATTATTCAGCTTTTCTGCACATATACCTAAATGTCTGAATAATAGGCTATCTGTTATTTACGGACTATATACTGTATGTTCAGTTAAATAAGAGTGTTTTGAGCTGTCATTAGGAAGTACTGAATGGATTCCCAGCGAGTAAGACATATCTGTCTTATAATATTGATGTTGCCTTATAATGTGATTTTGGAACACAGCAGTTTAGCATATAGTCAAAATATTTGACCATCTCCACCCTCTCTCTGCAGGACCAGTGGGGCCATGTTGAGGAGATTGAGTTGGTCAACGATGGCTCAGGGTTGGGCTTTGGCATTGTGGGAGGCAAAGCCACAGGTGTAGTTGTAAGGACGCTGGTTCCCAATAGTGTGGCTCACAAGGTTTGTGCTTATTCTGCCTCGCTTGAATTAATTGTGCAATTGGTTGAATACAAATGATTATCGTAGTGCTATGAATGACCTCTTTTGATGAACCACCCCCAAATTGTCTCATCTTTTAACATGAACAAATTGGTCATTCCAATTCCACATATGATGAAGTGCATGCATTCCTCCTTAAAAAAAGAAACAAGTCTTCTTATCCATCTGTAGATGGCTGAATTATTTATTGTGATTTGTTTTTTGTTTGTCTGTTTTTTAAAGGTGTTTAGCACTTTTATCTCAGAAGAATGTCCCCTTACATCTCATTTACATGATCAATTACTTACATCTAGGGATGTCCCGACCCGATATTTGGATCGGATCGGCCACCGATATTAGCAAAAAATGCATATCGATATTGGATCGGCATGCACAGGAAAATTCCGATCCGGATTCCCGATTCATTTTTTTAATTAAAACTCTGCTCCAGCGCACCGGCCCATTCCGTTTTTTTTTTTTTTTCCCAGTTGGTTTACCCAAAATCCGGGACGCTTTTTTCAGCACCTTCCAGCGACCTGCTTGCTTGTGAGAGACTCGCTCGCCTTTGCAGCTCATACAGCCATCCCAAATGGTAGAGTAGAGTTTTTAGATTTGGGAAGATTATGTCTTCTACTAGAAATTATTATTATATTCTGATGGGATGGGATGGCAAGCTAATATCAGCCTATTGGATTATTTAGCTTAGCCTACTCACCAAGAATAGCCTACATGTATCCATGCTGCCCATGCTGCCCATGCTGCCCATGCTGTATATTCCTGAGTTAAAGTTTTTGCCCATACCAGTGTCAAAAATGCTATTATAGGCTAAACTATCACTAAGAATCTTCACTGTCTCTTTTCCAACGTATCATTAACAATCTTGTATTTTAGAATGTTCATAGTACTGTAGGTTACGGAAGGGATAACGTTCGGTGAGGTGGTCATTATCGTGGAAATATCTCCCGACAGACTAATGCAACGCATCCCGTCGTGCAATTCTAAATAATTGTAAAACTTTAACGTATTCATATTACATTTCTTTTGCAAGGGAACCCATATAATGCACAGTAGGCCTAATATTAACAGTACAGTAATTATAAAAATAGATTCTTGGTAATGTACCAAAAAGTCCCGCACATTGCCCAGTTTCACTTGAATTCGTCAAGTTGTGAGTGTGAAAAATACATTGTTCATGCACAGTTCTGGCTGGAAACAAACCATGTGGTTTGGACAAAGCCGAACACTAGTCAGGCTTCAGGAACGCAGAAGGGAGGGTTGTGATCTGCTGTTGGACTTTCATCAACATTTTGCCACAATCAGTGTTATTTAACTTTTCAGTTACAGAATAGAAGAAGAAAAACAGCATTAAATTATGTTATAATAATAATAAACAATAATAATTATGATAAGGTTTAACGTGTAATACAGATTTTTTTTTTTTAATCAGTTGCGAAAGCTCTGAATTTTTAGACCCCCTGTTCTCCTTTTCAGTCCCCACATCAATGTTTCAGTCCACCATGTTCAAAGACACAAAACCCTCCTTGTTCAGCAAGTGTGCAGCTCTACATTTCATACATCACTGAATCTCATGCTCCAAAAAGCTCTTAAAATCAGTCCTTTGTTGTTGCTTGTGATTCATGGTTTTGGGTGTTGGTCACTTCAAGTTCATTAAGACCATAGTGAATATGTAGTGCAGAAAGTCGTCACAGTTTATCAATTGCTAAAGGAACAGCATTTTTTTTTATCCCAGAACATTTGTGCCCAAAGAGCACATACGTATTCATATTGAAGTTAGTATAAATTATAATTGAAATATAGAAGTGTATGTATTGGTAGAACACCCACCCACTTCCCAAACTCCATTACCATCAAAAGTGACAACAAATTCTGATAGTTTTGCTCATTAAAAGTGCTGAAATCACACGGAACTATACTCTCTTTTGGCGTAATAATCAAGGAACTTTGCAACCCACCATGAGAAGAGACTGGCATATTTGACTTGGACACATGAAGGAACTATTTTCAGATGGTAGCAAATTTTCTTGATTATTATGCTGGAATAAGAGTGTAGTTCCATGTCAAGTGTGCTAAGAAAATCACCACATTTCATGTTGTGTTGGTCTTTAGTACACTTTGAAACAACCGAAGAGTCATGCTGGTACCAGAAAAGAGCCATCATTTTGTTCATTTATTCCTATATTATTCTGCCTTTATAAAAAATAGAGAGATGGCAATATATATATAAAAAAAACACTGCGAGTGCCCTAGACAAAGTTGAAAATGAAGAAATTGCAATCATAATATTTCTTTTTCTTTTTCTTTTTTTGTTCATGTTTAATGTAATCAATCAACTAAGTGCACTTCAACTGTGTTCTTTTCCTCTGGTAGGATGGACGCTTGCGCACAGGGGACCACATATTACGCATTGGTGACACCTCCACACAGGGTCTGGCTAGTGATCAAGTAGTTAAAGTTTTGCAGCAGTGTGGTAGTCATGTTAGTATGCTCATTGCTCGGGATCCTCTCAAGTTGCCTCAGCAAGCTCCACCTCCACCCCGGGCCCCAGTCGTGGCACCTGTTGCGGCCTTGCCCCCACCTGTGCCTCTACGGAGGACCAGCAGAGCCAGCAAAATAGTATGTGGAGAAATTACACACATACTACACAGAGTTTTTTACTTTCATGAAGCTTTTAGCTATTTTTGGTCAATAGGTCAATGTTTTTTGTTTGTTTGTTTGTTTGTTTGTTTGTTTGTTTTTCCTGCAGCCCAGCTTACAGGGTTATGAGATTCATGAAGTTCCTTTGAAGAAGAAGGATGGTCAAAGTCTTGGAATCTCCATCATAGGACACAATACATTAAGCAGTGAAGGTAACATGCTTAATAATACATTTATAAGAAATACATTTTAAACTTTTACAGGCCTACACAGTTCATGGTAATAGTAGGATAAAAGCTTTAAAAATATATAATTTACAACATCTTCTGCCATTGGCTCCT
Source organism: Sardinella longiceps (assembly GCA_027497455.2). Taxonomy (NCBI): domain Eukaryota; kingdom Metazoa; phylum Chordata; class Actinopteri; order Clupeiformes; family Clupeidae; genus Sardinella; species Sardinella longiceps. Next base: position 1,104,188 of record JAODXP020000022.1, on the reverse strand, counting down.
AAACCACTTACCATACTTTGGAACCAAATCAAGTTTTGTGAGTCACTGAAGCAAACAAGGATATTTTTTTTTGTTTGGTTACCAAATGTCCAAGTTTAAAAGTTTCCCATCTGATTTCTTAACAGCTCCAGATGTAACATACTCAAGCCCTCAGCATTACTATGGTATAATACAGTTCCTGTGTGCTTACTGTAAGAAGACATAGAATGGATGAAGGGAGTGTTGTGCCTTGATGTTAAAATAAAATATTCTCAACTATATATTATCAGCTACATATACAACTATATTCAGCTTATTATCCAAAATAATTTCATGGGCATGTTTACAAGCCTAATTAAAACTATATTTAGGTATTAGGTAAAATGGTTCTTTTGGCTAAATGGCACCCTCTGTGGCAACCCAATTGAACTACAATGGGTATCTGCTAATTGACATCACTTACAGTATAAGCTTTGACCTAATTTCCTCATATTTTTGTGGCTATTTCTAAGTTTAATATTTCTGTATGAAGAAGGGCACAACCATGCCTCATGGTCTTGATAGGTCTTGCACAACCTCTTCGAATTCAATGCAAAAATGGTTTTCCATTCTATGTCTCCTTTAAGAAAGGCAAGTTAAAATCAGATATGCTCAAACTGTGTAAGCTTCGATCTGCTTATATATTTATGCAAGATCTCTGAAATTTCCTTGTCATGAGTTTTTCATACGATCAAATCAGCATGGCAAACTTCATTAATATTTTTTAAAATGATGGGTGTGATGATTGGAATTACTGATTGATGAAAACATTTTACATTTACATTTTTCTGTATTTTGTGAAATTAAAATGACAGGCCTGTGTCATTCAATCGTAGCACTGTTGTACAAGCTTGCTAACTGTTTTCACTGTTTTCATAGCAAAGAGAACATCATTTGGACAAAATAGCCCTAACTAGAAATGCACTCCACCATGTCAATATGGTCACTGACTACCCCTAGAGTGCTGGCGTTTACTGATGGACATGATGACTGGCAGTAGTGAGGAATTCTTTAAAAGATTCCTGTGTCCAGATCCTGATCTAGCTAGGCGAATGCCCCCTACTGGCTCTGCTCATTTCATTTCATTCCACCAGATAGTCAGGAAGAGCATAGTACAGTTTTCAGTGTTTCAGACACTTTGCACGAACTGAAACAATGTGAACGCGGATGATCAAATCAGACAAATCCTGATGCGGATTATCACCTAAAATGTAATGGGTTCTTCATTGAGCGCAGACACACCTCTGGTAAAAATTTCATGTGAATCAGTCTGTAATGTCTGCCATAAAGTTGCTTACAAACAGACAAACAAACTAACGGATGGACAAACAAACAAATTCTGGCAAAAACATAAAATCATTGGAGGAGGTAATTATAATGAGCATGCAGTTTACGTTAACTCAATGGCACCATAATCTCACCTATGATTTCATTACTGACGGTACCATTCACTTGCTGTTAGCTGCTTATTACCTCCACCAAAGAGTTTATGTTTTCACCGGCGAAATGAATGACCTATTGATTGAATATTGCTTTAAATCAGATGACCATATTATAATATTATATCATATATTATTTATTGTGCACTCACAAGGCTACATATATATCCTGATAATAATTTAGCCAATGATGCCTGATTCATTCATTTTTTTCATCCGCTCCATCTTTCCAATATTTGTTTATTTGCAAGCTTTCTAAAGTTCATGTTTTGTTTTGTTTTGTTTTTGTTTTTGCCATCTGCTACATCTCTATTAGATGCTGTAGGGGTATACGTGAAGCATGTGGTTCAAGGTAGTGCTGCAGATCACAGTGGAAACATTCGTGTCCATGACAGGATTATAGCGGTAAGCAACATTTCACTTAGAAGTATCGGTAGCTTGTCCCTAACATGTATTTCTGTGTCGGCAAGAACTAAGCAGGCACTCACTAGCAATAATTGTATTCATACAATTCACAAACAATAACACCATGGTGAAGTTGATTTCTATACTGGATGTTATTTGACACATTCGCCTTCCAATTATTCAGATTTGTTTAATTTAGTTTCCCGCCAAAAGAATGTTTGTCAATGCTTGACATTATTTGCATTACCATTTATTGCATTAGGGTGGTTGGCATGACATCGCCTTTTTTTGTTCCTTTGTTTGTTCCAATAAACTAACTTATTAGCTATAAAATGTGTATTTAAGAGCATTATTTTTGTATTTAAATGCATTTTATATCATATGAAATGAAACCTAATCGATTTGGTTTTGTTTTCACATGCCCCATTCTGTTACCGTTTCGCTATCTCAGTCTGCCTTGCAAGAAATTCAGTCATTGAGGTGGCTATCATTAGTGCTTGGCTCTATAAAACAGCAGGGCTACGTGTTGACTCACTCCGGATAATTTCTTTAAGTATGTTTAGGGGGTATCCATGCTTTACTTGAGTTGTTAAAAATCTGTCAACTTTTACTTTTACTCCACTACGTTAGTTACAAGTATCAGATGAAATTGTCTGACTGCAACAAGGTTTTGTATTGGAAATGTCTGACATTCTGTTATTACCGTCACCCCTTGTGTTTGCATTCCATTTTCTTCTATCACAGCTCGATGGAGTGAACTTGCAGGGCTTCACCAACCAGGAAGTTTTGGAGGTGATGAAACAGACTGGCCAGACAGTGACCCTCACGGTAGTTCGAAAAATTGCTTCAGCCAAACATGTTACCCCTGAAAAATCCCTGGACAAGGGTAAGTAGCCACACATAATTGCAAGGCTGATAGTGTTCAGGCGCCATGCCTGATTTCAGGTGTAGCTTACCAGCATGACTGGAAAAAAAGTTCCCAGATACAGTATGCAAAGTTCAACAAAAATTTCAATTTTATACAGTATAAATTGTAATTGATAAATAACCCCAAGCAATAATGTTCCAAGTTCCTTGCATGCTCGTCTCTGCCTCCTAGGTGAAGATATTACGTTTTCCCATGGCCAAGTAGAGTTTTAAAAGTGTATTGCAAACATAAAACCCCACCACCTGTGCCTACCTCCCTGACATGGGAAGAAGTTCAGGCTCAGGTTTGTTTTTTACTATCAGCCCTGTAATTGGAGTATACTATATAACCTTACAGTAAAACTGAAGCGCTGAAGCTATTAAGGCTCTTTTTCGTCATGTATATGAGTCAAACTTTAGCTCAGAATGAAAACTGTTGGTAGGTCGGTTTTTAAGATTTGCTGCCGTTATTGTTAAGAGCCATACAGTGGGTTTCAATGAGCTGTGCACCAGTGCCACTTGCTCAGACGAGTCCCTGTACTGTGCATGAAATTGAGCATTGAAAACATCATTGGTGTAGGCAAAGTCTCTTTAAAAGAGTGTTTGTGAACTGTGAGCTTCATTTTTCAATTTCGACTACACCAGCTTAGCTCATCCAACAGGTCACTAAAGCAAAACATAGACCACAAGTCCATATACAAAACAAAAACATGGCTTGCTGACCATAAATCATACCACAATCATAGTTATCACAGTCCCCTGATCTTAGTATAATTGTAACAGGACTAATATGGAATTTGGGGTCTTTTTAGCCACCTTTGCCAGCGATGCCAATAATTATGGAGGCCACTGTGTTTTTGATAAGACTTATCAGTTTTTTAAGCCATTATTGGACATGATAAAAGTATTTTGCAATGAACCGCAGATTTCTGGTTCTATACTTTTTGCAATAATAGTCAGTACATAGTACTTAGTCCTGCTTTGTATACAGATAAATCAAGTGGACATTTTGACCTACACTGTTCAGGGAGAACGAGTTAACCCTTAAACAACTTGAATTGGGAAATATGTTACATATATGTATACACCTTATTGAGGGCGTTAATTCATGTTTTTCCCAAGTTAAGTTATTTATCAAATCGTCTGGTCTCTATAGTTTAAATGACTTCATGTCATAAAATCCAAGCTAGACAGCATATTTCAGAAATGAGGGTGAAAATGTTTTATTTATGCGCAAATTGGGCGATCTGTGACATCAAACGATTTTTGAGACAATATTTCTATTCCTGCCGGTGACCTATGCCATACAATGGACAGTGCATAGATCTCTGTAGTATTTGCATGGTCTTGTACTGTAATGCATTTTCTATGTGCATCTACGGCTGTGGAATAAGTGGTAAAGGCCCCTATGGCCTAAAATGTACTGTATGCAATGTACTGTAAAATGTACTGTGGGCATAAAAATTGCCTCATCATTGTCTTATATGTTGTGTTGTGTTTGTATTTAGTTCATAGAGAGTCCTCTCGGGCATCAGTGAGGAGATTATCAGAACTCAAAGTTAGATCTGAAATCCCAAAGGCTGTTATCTTGGAATCACTGGACTCGACCAACACTACCTCAGAGCCAGTCAAAAGTAGGTTTTACTATACTTGGTGATTGTCATGTAACCATGAGGGCACAAAAGGTTAAATGCCACTGGTATGCACTGTCAAAAAGATCATAACCATGAGTCATGATGGTAACATCATAGTCCAGGCAAAGTAGCATTTTTCGAAGGACTTGTAAAAGATTTTTTTTCAGCTTGGATCATTTCTATGACATGTCCAGAACAACATACTAAAAGTCCTAAGGAATCCTAGTTGAGGAAATGTAAAAAATAGTGGAGGAAAGTAAATTTCCCATTGAAATGAATGGGATTCGGGTGGATTTTGGAGGAAAATGTACACTACTAGTACATTTTGGCCTGTAGCATGAAGGAGAAACTACTTTCACCATATATCCCATACATTTTCTGAAAGCAAACACTCTCAGGATATTCTGTAACATGGTATGGTTTGACATTGAGGTATACCCCACCCTCCTCATTACAATATATCCCAAAATTAAGAAATTTGACATTTTCAAAATGGGCAATTTTTGGTGACATTTAGGCCAGCGGCGTGTAGGGAAATCATATTAGACCCCATAAACCATATATTTTCTGAAAGCTTATATGCCCAGGATTTCACCCCCCAAAAAAATTTCACATCCCACCCACCTTCTTATTTTAAAGCTTATGCCTATTTTTTTGGGAAAATGACAAAATATGTTAATTTCTTGAACAAAAGTGCCTATGGAATGTATTACAAAATAATAAACCTTGAAAAATAATATGTTTTCTGAAAGCAGAGGGCTTCAGGATCTCAGTAAACATAAATTTAGATAGGTTCCACCCCCCTCCTCCCATTGATACCCATTTATAGATCAGCTGATATTGGTGATTTTGATGTATAGCCAATGCATTTGGACCTGAGGTATTAAGAGAAAACTAATCTACCCCTTATGCTATACCTTTTCTGACAGCTGACATCCACAGGGAGTCATATAAAATGAATTGAGACAGGTCCCACCCTCTTCATCTCTTCACTATCCATGTATATGGGTGTATTTGGGGCTATTTTGATTAGTGTATAGCCCATTTGCATATTAAAATCATTTTTCAGAAAAACTTGTAATACCAAAAATGCTTTCATTGTATAAAGTTTTATTTCGATAGGACCAAAGGAAAAAAATAGCCCTATTCAGACCTATTCTGGCCTATATTGGTACACTTATCGGATTGACGAGAATTTAACATATTTCCTCAACTAGGATTTCTTAGGACTTTTAGTATGTTGTTCTGGACACCTTAAAGAAATTATCTAAGCTGAAAAAAAATCTTTTACAATTACTCCTGTTTTTGGCCCCAAAATGGGCTATTTTGCCTGGACTATCAGGTAATAAAGTCTAATTCAAGTACACACAGTTGTAAGCTTTGCTGATATGCTGACTGATAAATGCAGGCTGTCAGTGACAATGTTACAGTGTCTAGACTGTTTGCAAAGTGAATGCCTGAGTCTCCAGGCTCCCTTTTTCTTAAGCTGTTCAGTACAGAACAACCACCACGCAATTTGTATAGCTTATGCTCAAATGCAGGAACTCCCCTGAGTTGAAGTTGACCAACCAATATGTCTTTTGTAGTTGTAGTCGAGAGCATGATTTAAAAATCTACGTATATCCATAAATTAAATTTAATCCCACAAACCTGTGCCATTTTTTTGTGTTGTTGTTGGACTTTTCAATCATAATCGTCATTAAAATTTAGATTTAAGTTGTTGGAAACTGCGGAAACCCTTAACTGTTTTACTCCGAGACCTAAATGAATCATGTAAATGCAGATTTAAAATCCATCTTTCTGTCTTGTGGTCAGATGCTAGTCCAAGTAGCCTGGTTGAGCGTGACCTGAGGGGAAAGTGGGAGCAGGCACTTGGACCACACTATGATGTCCTGGTGAGATACTGACATTAAATGTAATTGTGAAGTAATAGTGAAGCATTTGAAACAACCCAGATGTCATTTGCTATTGATGCTGTTCTTGGCCTTAGGTTTTGCAGATGGATCCCCACATTGAGGATGACTTGGAGCTTCAGAAAGCCTCAAAAGTAGGGAAGGATATACTGATAGTTTTGTGGCTAGGCTGGTGGAAAGTGGTGGTGTTGTTTAGCATAAATCATATCACCTTTGAATAACATTGGTTAATTGATAATGTGAATAATTGAATATACATTTCGGTTCATATCAGAAGAGTGGATACAGTAAATAATCTTCACCTATAAATATGAATACAAACCTGGCTAGCAACCTAGTCACCTAAAAAGTATGGATTGAAGTCCCTTTTGTCAAATCAAGGTGCGCACTTTACCCTTATATCTTAAAGGGATAGATGGCATCTTTTTAAAAATAGATTACCTTAGCATAGGCATTGGTATGCAGTGTATCTAACAAGTAATCTCCTCTGACATGCCACAAAGTTGGAGAACAACTCTAGAAATTGATTGGGGACCCTTCCCTGTTCCAGAATCAGACCATATTCCAAGGTCCTCTCTGAGGCATTCTCCTCTATAGCTCGACTCGTTGGTTTCCAATACCACTGAGAGCAAGAGACTGAGACAATGATGGTGGTAGTATATATATTGTTTATATGAACCTCTTGGATTGAGCCAAGCATGACTTGCTTTTATTGACATAACAGTGAAAGGCAAATTCTTATGTGAAATGCTCAAGCAGGTCATGATGGCATCCACTCTAATGATATTCCTAGAGGCTTTGGAATTAAAACAACCCCAAAAGATCTCACCATACCAGTAGGGAGTCAGAATAGCATTTAGTAAGTCCAGGCTTAAAATCAGAGGAATTTTTTTCCTGTTATGCATTTTGAATAGATATGCCACCATTTGGGGAAACACACCATTCTCTGAGTATGGCGCTAGCACTTTTAGCTCCAGCTTAGCATAGATCATTAAATCAAATGGGACCATTAGCTTCTCTCCTATTATAACCTTGTAAAAGTATCTAAGAATTCTGAGAACTTGTACTAACACCAACATAAAATTAAATGTGTTGATTTTCTGGGATGATATTACATGAAAATGGTCCCTCGTGTCCAAGTTCCTTGATTTACGCTGAAAGAGTAGTTCCAAGAAAATCGCTTTCTGTTGGTCTTAGTACACTTTGCAACTACAGAAGAGTCAAGTTTTACTTAACAAAAATGAGTGTATTTCCCAAATGGTGGCGTATCACTTTAGGAATTGACAAATGTGGGGGCACCGTGGCTCGGTAGGCTAGAGCGTCATACCATTACTCCAGGGGACCTGGCTTCAAGTCCGACCCGAGATCATTTCCCGATCCCACCCCATCTCTCTCTCTCACATGTGTCGATCTCTATACTGTCCTTTCTGATTAAAGGCAAAAAGGCCCCCAAAAAAATCTTAAAAAAAAAAAAAAAAAAAGAATTGACAAATGTAAGTCGCATTTGATAAAAGTGTTTGCTGAATGCATAAAATGTATGTAAATTCAAAGACGTTACAGCTCATGAGCATTTACACATTGTTTTGTCGTTATTTGCTTGCACTGGCATGGTGGTTGTACAGTTGCATCCAGTACATACCATGCGTCTAGGAGTAGAGCTGGACTCATTTGATGGACATCACTACATCTCTACTATAAATCCTGATGGGCCTGTAGCCAAACATGGCTTATTGAGGCCTGAAGATGAACTACTTGAGGTAAATAAAAAAGCTTTCCTTCTTGTAAGCACAGATTATTAGTTGTTTAGAACGCAGTGGTTGTCTGCATATTGCATGATGACGGTAACACAAACACGGCCTGCCTGTATGGAGGAGACATGGTGGTGAAGTGCACCTGTTGTACAACTACTGTCTACTAACTAATGTAAATACAGTATGCCCAGAATTGCCTTCTCATAATGTACAGATAATAGCTAGTTTTGGGCTTTCTTTGCCTTGTATTTCTTGTCTTGGTTTGTTGAATATATTTTCCCTAAAAGGAATATTCCACCTTTCTATGAAATTGGGTTAGTCACAATCTTACCTGGAGTTACATATGTGGGTAAAAGCAATTTGGTCTCAGTGCCTGCGTTTTCCTACTCTGGCAACCCCAATTTTAGCTTTAGCTTAGCCAGGGTGCTTGCGCAAGTCTTGAAAGTCTTAAAAAGTCTGGAATTTTGAAATGCTGTTTTTCAGACCTTGAAAGGTTTTGGATTTCATGTGAAAGTCTTAATAAAGTATGGAAAAAGTATGCTCAAAGGCACAGAATATTTTGAAATGAAAAATATTATAAGGGTATTAAAACTATGATTTCGTTAACCAGTCACCTACTGTATCGTACCTACTGTATAGCCTACTGGAACGATATCCAACCAATAAAGTAGGCAGTGGGCACACTAGTGTTAAAGTATATAAAGTTAAGGTCTCTTGGGGGGGATTCAGTTTTGGAAAAAGTCTGGAATTTTGGAAAAATGGCAAGCACCCTGCTCAGGTGCTGGAACTAGAGCTGGGCAGTTTGACCAAAATTCAACATCATGTTTTTGTGTGGGGTTTTTTTTTTTTTTTTTTTTTTTTTCAGATTTAGTCCGGTTCACGGTATTTAATGGCTTTTCTTCTTTTATTTTCTTTTTCTTCCCTTAAGCGGTCCCATGAAGTGCGACCATTTTCAAAGGGCACTATGAGAGGGAATCACGTGCATTAGCCTTCATGAAGCAGTGAAAATTAATTTACATTTATCTTAATATGTGACCGCCCACCAAGAAACCAGGCATAAGTAGCACTGGCACGATCAGAGCTACAGCCAAATTTAGACACGTAGGCAATTTTTTATGTGTTTTGACATCTTAGCAGAAAACGGTACCTTAACACTATTTTCAGTTTCTGTGGTCATTACATTCAAATTCGGTCAGTAAAGGTGTTTATTAAGTTAATTAATTAAGGGTAATCATAAGTTCCGGGTTCACTGATCAAAGACATTTTCGATGATTTCTTGAAAAGGCATAGGCTATTGCGAAATGTGTCCAAACTCCGAGAGTAAATTTGCCATAACTCTGTTTCTGCTTGTGATAGAAACATAATTTTTTCACCCTGATAAACCTCTGTTTCTGCTCTATCAAGCTACATAGATAACTAATTTTTGATATCCAGAGACTTATGCCTGGTTTCGTGGTGGTGGGTCACATATATCTATAAATTAATTTACATGTACAGTTTACTACAGTGCAATGCAAGGCATGAAATAGATGTCAGTACAAAAGAAATTATATTCTAATGTAGAAAGAAGTCTCATAGGGATCTCCAGACTTCTGTCAGTGGCCTACTCAGAGGATGGGACTTAAGTGAAGGAATCATATGCCATGGTATTTGCAGAAAAAATGCAGAATCTTTTATTTTCCAAAAAATTAGGTCCTTTAATGTGACATGTCTGCGACCCATGATTGATTTGTCTGCGACGATCAAAAACCCCACTATAAAAAGTTTGGCATGTCAGAATTTTTATCGCAAGGACGTATGGAATGTTGACATCAACGATTCTAATGCGCAGTCCCACTAATATCCATAGACATTATAATATAGCCTACTAGTCGTATGTTTCTGTTGCCAATCTACATTTAATGCTTTCTAGGTTACGAGTTACGCTGGTTTTTCATGCAAGCGGAGCGGAGCAGCAGCAGACCCGACAGTCTGTTTCTGCAACCACACCAAATTTCCATGTGTAGTAATCAGCAAGGTAGACGAAAGTTGAAAAGTAGGCGCTCAATTTCTTTACCGTTGCTAAGGTAACCATATTCATGAGGAAGCTTTGTGTATTGTTTGATAAACCGTCTCTGCTCTCACTCTCCATTCTCTCACTCTGCAACAATGAAAAACGTCCCCTGTGGAACAATTTACCGCACCTGCGTTCCGGAAGTGTTTATGGTTATTTAAACCGGTGTTGCCGGTTTATGAAAAATTCATATCATGACAGAACCGGTATACCGCCCAGCACAAGCTGGAACGTAAAGTTGCCAAAGAGTTGCTATCTGGCTACTTTACATTCCAGCGCCTATGCTAAGCTGAAGCTAAGAAAAAGGTCAAATTGGGGTTTCCAGACTATGGAAATGCAAGCACTGAGACCAAAATGCTTTTACCCACACATGTAAGGTAAGTGGGTGAAATAATGCATTTTCATAAAAAGGTGGTTCCCAATGTATGCACTGTACACCTTGGCTCTATTTTCTATCATAAGGGCATTGTGTTGACTGTGTAAATATTACACCAGACACATTGTTCAAAGTTTGTTTTTGACTTGAGTTAATTAATTGTGGATGTGTCGTTGAGAGCAACCAATGAGAGCGTCATGTCCCATTTCAGTACAGTTTTTACATATTAATTTCTGTGGTGCTTGTGTGTGCATGTGTATGTGTTTGTGTATGCTTTTGCAGGTGAATGGAGTGCAGCTGTATGGGAAGTCTCGTCGTGAAGCAGTGGCATTCCTTAGGGAAGTCCCTCCCCCATTCACTTTGGTGTGCTGCAGACTGCTGAATGAGGAAGAACCAGAGGTGCAAGACTGGAGATCTGAGAGCCCAGTGACTAGAGGTCCACAACAGGTCTGCTCAAATACTTAAATACGCAAATTGCAGTAGGATTCAAGCTGAAGGGAGGGGATGTTAAATGTGAAATGTGATGTGAAATAAAGCATTTATTAGTTTAATTCATTTCTTTCTTTTTGTTGTTGTTTTTGAGTCTGTGAATCATGACACACAAAGGAATTAGCTAATGTTGTGTTCAAAGTGTGACTGGTGCTTCTGCAGTTGTGGGCACTCTGACCTGTCTGCAGGACTCAGTCATCAAAACAATAGTTGGAAACTGGAAATGGTTGGAAACACACTAGGAAAGTGTGTGCACTTTGTAGAAGTCAAAAGCCTTTAGACAGCTACCAGTTGTGTCCCTCAGTGCTACAAGTTATAACATAATATTATAGCAAATCAGACAGTGCCATTGGTTGGATTTGAACCTGGAACCCCTATTGCACCAACTAATTTGTATCATAGGCCCCTCTGGTTCACTGGTTGAAATTGTATGACTTTTACTGTACATAACAGGAAAATGGGTAACATGTATATATGAAAATATTTTGGGGTTTTTTGTTTGTTTTTGTCATTTCTGAAAACAGTTTCACCAGGAGTCGGCTGACACATCTGTGTTGGCGGTAGAAAGTCCACCTCCAGGTCCAGAAAGCAGAAATAGTGAAGATAATGATGCTGGTGCATGTGATGAAGCGGAGGAGGAGGAGGAGGAGGATGAAGGAGAGTTGGCTCTCTGGGCCTCTGAGGTGCAAGTGGTGGAACTGGAAAAAGCAGATCATGGATTAGGCTTCAGCATCCTTGACTACCAGGTAAAGAGGCTATCATACTCACATACATGTAAAGGCCTATCAGTCATTTTTAGATGTCTTGTTATGTTTTTTTTCCTCTTGTTGATGAAAAACTTACCAGTTGACTTCCCATGTTACTTTTGCTGAGTCAAAAGTGGGTCAAAAAATCTTTGTACGTCTTTTCTCACAACACAGAAATTACTCAGAGAATCTTCGTTTGGCTTGTGAGCTGATTCTCATAGAATTAGCCGGCGAATCATCATGAAGTATCAGAGGTTAAGGCGGGCAGCAGCCAATATGCATTCAATAGAAATGGCAGAACAGAATTAGTGTGAGGATATGCCAATTATAAACTTATTATAAACACATTTAACTTCTATGAAAACTTCATTGACGCACTAATGATCATACAATCAAAGGATGCATTTGGCTGAGTGTGCTCTTGAAATAGCAGTGTGCCATAAAAGCTGCTTTCCCACTGCTGCGCGCTATACTGCCATGTCGAAATACCATGTTCAACCCCAAGTCGAGCGATGGGAACGCAATTCTCATATCATCGCAACCCCTGTCCAACACCGTATTCAGGGGTTTGGCCTAGAGGCACCAAAATGTAATACGTAACACGCAAAGTCTGGCGGGTACAGCGACGCAACCTATGCGCTGCCCTTTTATCATCTGAACCACGTTAACTTGAGAATGTAAACAACGACTTTGAAATGTGTTTTTTTTTGCTATAATTCATATCAAGCCCAGGCATGGTAGTTGTGTTACCTTTATTGTACGTATATTGTTTGAAATTGGTGGAGGTTATGTCAAAGAAAGTATCTCCATGGCATTATTCAAATCACTAGTTTGCAGTGCTAATAGTGAGAATAGCAGTCGAAGGTTCTCAGTCATCTCAGTGATTGGACTAACTCCATGTGTGGTCTGTGCTGCCCTCCACAGGATCCTCTGGATGCCACACGCTCGGTCATTGTGATTCGCTCTTTGGTTCCTGGAGGCGTGGCAGAACGCAATGGTGGTCTTCTGCCCGGTGATCAACTTGTGTTTGTTAATGACACATACCTCGACACTTCCTCACTCACCCAGGCTGTGGAGGTGCTCAAGGGTTTGTCACCTGGCACAGTCTATTTGGGCATTCGGAAACCTCTGGTATGTCCTAGACTGTTTTGATGACCCCTTCACATTATCTGTAGAGAATTTAACAAAGGGCCATATTGCTTATTTAGTGAATACAAAAGTGTGTTAATGATCTGGTGGAATTGAGTACTGATTTCTGTTTGGCAGACAGGTTGTGTTATTTCTGTATACCGGAAATGCAGACCTATGAAGTGTTTTTGGCGAAAAAAAAAGTCTAATTTCCGTCCTATATCAATGCTCTGTCAATGATAGCATACTAAATGGCAGTTAAACATGTCGGCAACAATGGAATCGGCTGTTACTAGCGATAAGCACAGCTAAAACAAAAGCAGTGCAGCAGCTGAACAGATTTTTTTAACAGAGCTCTATGCCTTTGTATGTTTTAAATTGGCGCCTATTCGTCACATGCGTGAGTAGCATCTGGGTGATAAGGGATAATGGCTTTTGAGGTGTGTTATATTCTGGAAAGAATATTTACTTTAATTTAATTTAATTTATTTAATTTTGTCAAGTTCATTATTTTTAATGTAACGGCACAACCGTTATCCTTTGCATACTGTAAACATCATTACTGGCGGACAAGACAAAGCAACAAAACTAGACAATAGGAATATAAATATAAAGCCTCCACCCCAGAATCCTCACAAAACTTAAAGGCAAGTCTTTAGTCAGATATGTTATGAGTGATTTTTTAAACACAAACACTAGTGATGCAGATCTGACGTTCAGTGGTAGACTGTCAGTGAAGAAAAAAATACAGGCACATGGACACACTGGTCATGATGTGTGGTTATGTGGTGTGTGTGTGTGCATGTGTGGCTGTGTAGGCAGATGAAAACAAGACTGGGGTGAAAGACTGGCAGTCTGGAAGCAATTGCTTTGAGGAGCCTGAAGTGGAGGGTTCACTCGTTCTTGACAACCTGTCTACCTGTAAGGTAAATCTACATGTCCATATCCTCAGGCTCCGATGCACATAGATTAATAAAGGTGGCGGAGCCATTTGTATACCATTACTGTACAATAACAAAACAGCGTAAGAAGTATTTTCCATTGTCATCATCTTGATGTCGGTTGCATACTGGAAAAGGCCACTGGCAACACTGGCATGTTGAGTCTGGAGAAATTCCAGACATCATTTTTCATCATAAGATTATAGATTCATCATTATAGATTATTGTAATGTTATTTATCGATCATTATAGATTATTAATGGTGCCTGTGTTGTAGGATTTTGAGTACCCCTCTGCAACATTGAAAACTCAAGAGGACTTTGAAGATGATCCAGAACTGATCCTAGACAGCATGCCCCGCTATGCCTCCCCCGTTATCTCCAGTGCTGAGGGCACCCCCAATCACCCCTCCCACCTCAACACAGAAGACAACAAAGCCTACCAACATCACTCTTCCTCAGCCACTACTGAGAAAGAAATGGCGGTGGATGAGGAGGAAAAAAAGGACATGGAGCAGCAGCAGGATATTGCAGGGATAAATGAAACTATTTACCACAGAGAAGTCTTATTGGAGAAGGATGATCAAGCAATGTGTGACCTTATGACATTCCCACCTATTCCACAGTTATTAGAGGAGGTGAGTGCATAGCAGGACAACAAAAGGTATTAACCAGTATTTGCCAAAAGTACAGTCACATTTACTCGATTAGTCTATCAGCAGTTGTAACAAGTAGCTCCATTTCATTACCTACTGTATAATTGTTGCAATAGAATCCAACAATTTTGTGGCTTGTTACCCTCCCCTGTGTTTCTATATATATATATATATATATATATATATATATATATATATATATATATATATATATACATTTTATTGGTTGTGTTTTTGTTGGGAGATTTTTTTTTCTCAGTCAGAAGAGGGACGATTTAAAAATCTTAATCCTTATGGCCATTGATTTTGAATCATCTGAAGTTGGGATAGAGTGGACTGAGTAACATCGTAATATAGAGTCTAGTAATAGTATAGAGTAATCCAGGCGAGATAACATTTAGGGCCAGCTCAACACCAAAATCTTGATTTCGACACCATGGTCCTTGGATTTTTCTGATGATTCTTTTGTCCAAATATTCTTCTCTAGAATAAAACACATTTTGTTCTATACTGCTGCGCTATAGCAAATTGAACAGTAGCTGCGCTTGAGCATTACATGGCAACCATTCATCAGGAAATATATTTTTGCTGGAGCAATTGGTATTTATGAATAATTCGCTACATTTCTAGTTATTGTGTCTGCAATGGTAACAGTTTTCGGAATGCAATAAACCACTTGCGTCTGGTGATTATGCTGGTTATACCATGGGGAGCGCAGTGTCTGTTTTTAAGATGGCTTAATCAAATGCCAAAACTCAACAACAAACATTTTGCCATGATAATGTTAGGGTGAAATGGCTCGTTATGGAGTCAATTACAGCTCTTTCAACTTCAGTTGATCAATTCTTTGCAAATTTATTGTGCTTCGAAGTTTACAACAGACATTAGTCTAAAACTACAACTGTAGTTCAGTTGTGGTTGCCAAAGAGGGCACCATTTAGCTGAAGTGGACCATTTCAATCCACAGCCTAAATATAAGGTTGTCATAGGGCTTTTAAAATTGCTTTTGATTTGAGCCTTCTTTGATGAATCCACTGATTACTGCTGGACCTTGTAAGTCAAAAGAGAAAGGCTGGAGTTTATTCTTGGCAATAGATTGTTATCCTTGCTGGAGTGCCAAATTTATATCCAGTCAAATGAAAATGGAATGAAACCATATGCACAGATGCTAACTTCTCTTCTTTTTGACTGACAGAAAAATGGAGAGAAAAATGCTGCAGAAGTAGAGGACACAACAAGTCCTGCAGATGTTCCTTCAGAGTTACCTCCCAGTAAGCCAACACACTTGTTACTATAATGACCATCGTTTAATGAGTTTCATTATTACTCAACTTTTATAGCACACCTAGGCTTACCAGTGACCCAAATCCGATTTTATTTTCTTCTCACGTGTGGCACTGTTCTGACACTGTTATGTTCATGACATGACATGACATAACAGTAAAAATATCACGTTAATTCCCGTTTTCTCATATATGAAAATAAATCATATGTGGTGATAAATCATGGATTGTTGCAGATAATCACACCGCTGATATCCAGCATGATCTTGACTTGCACTTCCAATGAGCAAAGTTTTAAGGTGCCAAATTGTATTTTCATTTTGATTCGTTTCAATAGTTTTGTGTAACCATTTCTCAAGCAACACAACAGCAGATAAACAGAAGTTTAGGGTTTAGGGATCAGATATGTGACTGGAGTCTAACAGACAGATCAGATCATTCCTACCAATACGTTATTAATCTGGAAGTTTTGTATGCTGTGGACGTATAATTACACTTTTCAGCAAGTGCATATGAGGGACCCTCTCTTTGTCAAAGACTGCACACTATAGGAGAGAAAAAGAATAAAATTAAGACTTTAATTTGTCCGACTTTAAAAATGTCTGATAACTCTACAATACGTTTTCTATTCTGGAAATATCCATCCTCTGGTCTGAGTCAGACTTGAGGTTATTCCCCAATCCTTGGCCATCTCTCTCTCCCACTCATTTCCTGTCTGCCCTAAAAAATATGCGGCCGATTAGGGCAGCTTCCATATTGCATATCGGATTTGGGCACTTTTGAAAATAAATGTAGATGTACAGAAACAACATGAATATAAGCATAACATCTGAATTGGACATATCCAATCTACTGTGGACATACAGCGTTATTGGTTTCTGCAGTCATATAGTGATAGGAGGTTGTCCATACAGAATAAATATTCACTCAGTTCACGTTGCACTGTATTCCTTTCACTGATTTGGAATGTTAATGTCTTTGCCTAATTTTTTTAACTGTTCTTCTGTCTGTTTGTGTGTGTCTGTCTGTCTCTGTGTATACATGACATGCTGTGTCCAAAGCTCTGCCAGTATCCTCAGGCACCTGGGCAGAGTCTGATTCCCAGAATAATGATGGAGAACTGGGATATACTTTCAGTGATACAGAGTGAGGAATAATCATTAACACACTTATTATTGTAGCACATTTTGGGAGAGCCTAAAATAGTGTTTCCAAAACCGTTTTGTAAACAAACAATGTTTGGCTGCTTGCATAAACACACAGTTTAAACACTTTTTCAGAAATTTGTAGTCATACACAATACAGTTCTGCATTGTAAGGTGTCTGTTGATACTTCATAGTTTTATGGTGACATTTGGAGTATGTTTAGATGCTGAAAACACAGTTTAAAAATCTGCCCCATTGGGCTAGTTGTAAGTGATTCTTCTCTGTTCAAGAAAAGCTATATGGTTGGACCAAAATGTCTTGCATTTTCAGTATTGGCTAATCTTAAGTAGCTTGAGCAATAGAGCTCATGTTGAAAATGACTGAAGTTGCCCTTTAAGTTTCAACCCCCTCCCCCAGCCAAATAGTACTTAGCTTAGTTTTAGCTTACTTAGCTTGGATGGAACTAACTGTTGTATAATCTACTATAACATTCATTATGACCTATCTTTCAGGTCTGAACATTCTTCTATCAGTGAAAAAAAGAAGAGGGGTGAGACAGCAGCTGTGTCGGTTCAGAGAGGAGAACAAAGGTATAGACTTATTTACATTGTGTTTACATTGTCATAAATGTTCTACCTGCATGTTGGTTGCAGTAAGACACCTTACCCTGGGCAAAGATTATTTCATGGAACTGCTCATTCTTATATATCTCTGATAAATCTCGGTGATTATTATGTACAGTTAACCCTGAGTCCTTGAATGGTGTAACAATGTGTGCTAAATGTAGCAAGATTGTGCTTTCAAAATATATGATGTATTTTTATCTGATGGTGCAACAAAAATTAATTGAGCTTCCACGTTTTAAAATAAAGTAGTCCTACTGAAAAAAAGTGAGGGAAAGCAAATTTATTTATGTAGTGCATTTCATACACAAATGAATTTTGATGTACTTTACAAAAAATAAAAGCAAAGTACAGCAGATGGTAGAAAGTGAAGGCAAAAAAAAAAACAAATCAAACCGGGCAGAACATCTATCTATTAATGCAAGGAACGTGTGTGTGTGTGTGTGTGTGTGTGTGTGTGTGTGTGTGTGTGTGTCTGTCTGTCTGTCTGTCTGTCTGTCTGTCTGACTGACTGACTGTCTGTCTGTCTGTCTGTCTGTCTGTGTGTTCCACGCATAACTCTCAAACTGTTCTTCCAATCGACCTCAGATTTGGTATGCCTCTTGCTATTGGCATGAGTGAGTGCAGTGCCAAATGTGGTGGTGTTTGGAAAAAAAAATACTTAAGATATCTTTAAATTAAGCACAGTAGCCATCTGCCACTCTAACCACGGTAGCCACTCCCCCTTTCACTCTCTCATTTGTCAAAGATAAACAGACAGTATGGTGTTCTTCTCTAGTGTGGACAGTATATTTGATTATGGATATTTACAATAATTGAAAGTGCCAGAGTAGCATATGCCATGTATCAATCCATAGTCCTAATGGTCGAGGTCTCTGAATGTTGTCAGTAGAAAAAAGAACAAGAAAATTTGATATAACATAGACCGAATATTGAATCTAACATTTTCCTATGCCCCGTGCAATTAATTTTAGCTGTCGATGTGCTATTCGGTCTATATGAAAATAATCAAATCGTCAACATGTTTAATAGTCCTTTTTCCCACCAGCATATTAAGTGGGAGAGTTCACATCCTTATGGGGAGCCAGTTTAGAGACAAACCTGATCAGATAGACTTCCACTGAAAGTAACTTTATACCTGTTGGTAACACATGAGACCGCCTGGTTATTACCCTTTTAAACTATTCTTGCAGTCTAAAGCCTTGTTAAAGGTTAAAGTTGAAAATTTGTTGGATCCAATTGGTTTAAGCCAAAAATGTATGTTGGCTGTTGAATAAGTGTGAATTAGTAACTGGGCTTTGAGGCATTAGTAGTCTGTATCGATGGCTACTACTTAATTCAAGTAAAAATGGAAAAAAAGCAAAACATGTTGTACTGTATTTCCAGTTACTTGCCACAGAGAGAGGAAGGAGAGGGAGAGGAAACTCCAGCATTTAGCCACTGGGGGCCCCCACACAGGCAAGTGTCTTTAAATTAGCAAAATATTTGATCTGGTTTTTTGATGCTTGTGATGGAACTTATTTGGCTAGATAATGTCAATAAATGCACATGAACCAGCATGTACAGACACTTACCATTTGTAGGACCACAGAGACCTTTATCTGCTCGCTTGAAAATCACTTAGCCAGGCTTTTATAATTCTGTAGGGTGGAAGTGTGGCAAGAGCCCGATGAGCCTCTGGGTATTAGCATAGTGGGCGGACGCTCATTAATCAAACGGCTGCGTAATGGAGAAGAGCTGAAGGGAATCTTCATCAAGCAAGTGCTTCCACACAGTCCTGCTGGACGCACCGGTGCACTCAAAACTGGAGACAAGATACTCCAGGTGACACATTTATTTACAGTTGCATGTGTGTGTCTGTCACATATTCGTATTCCTTTCTTCCGCTATCTTAACATTTTTGATTTTCTGCTGGTACAACATGTTGGTTCTTGTCTCATCAGGTTGGTGGAGCGGATCTTCAGAATGCCAGTCATGAAGAGGCAGTTGAGGCCATCAGGGCAGCTCCCAGTCCAGTGGTTTTCATTGTTCAGAGTCTGTCAACTACACCTCGGGTAATCAGCCAGTCCTATCAATCCACCACAGAAACTGAAAACATCAGTAACAATATTTTTCACAAACACTTCATCACTGCATCAGCCTAGCCTGGTAATAACCAGCCCCTTGTTCTATGGTGTGCTTCAAGCAGACAGTTAGGACTTTCCTCAAGCTCAGTGGCACCAAATCCTAGATGAGGCACTGAAGGGAGATGAGAATCGAGCAGAATTACGTCGGAACGGATTTGACAGGCTAGCATCAGTCATTTGCACTGAGGCCGTCAGTATATTAGCAATATGAATGCAATCAGTGGTATCTGCAGGCATACAGCACAGCACACACTGATGATTAAGAGCTACTGAGGCTATAAAAGATGCCCACATTAAGAACCATCTGGGTACATCTTAATTTATCAACACAACAACATTCATACTCTAACCTGTTCACACAATCTTATTGTCAACAATCAGCCGCTAAGCTGTGTTACAATAATAATAATACCCAATTTGTCTGTTAGCAAGCTAGCGGTTAGCAAATACAGGAGTTAGCCAGCAACATCAGCACACTGCAGACAAATTTGTCTGACATATTCTGACTACCAATCAGTTGGGTAGAAGTAAGTCTTTACAATCGCTATGTTCATCAAATTGTTTAATGCCTTGGGAATTAAAAAGGTGGTGTTTAGTGTGACTGCTACTCCTCATCTTAATTCACTTAAATTGGGGCTCTGTTTTTTCCTTCACCCCGAAAATCACAAAAAGGGTACGTTAACTATGTCATAATGGCAAAATCCCCGGATGTTGGCAATTATCTATAGAATTACAGTCTTTCTTTACCTTCCTGTAGACCGCCCTCTGCTTAAGACTAGTGTGTAAACTAGGAACAGACCTAGAACGCGATTGAGTGAGCCAAACCTACAGACTCAATCCAAGACGAGTTGTTTATGAACGCAAATATAACGTGGTCGGCATTTTAATGTCATAATTGGTATCATAGCGACAATAGAACGAACCAGCTAGTTAAGATCATATCGAACATGTTTGATCCATTCCGACTCAAACATAATTGCATCAACAATGAAAAGTATTGCATTGTTACAAATCTGTCACCCAAACACACATAATGCCTTGCTGCGACTGAATCCTGAAACTACTGAAGATTACCTCTGATTACCCATGACTGGCCCTGATGTTCCATCTTATCAATATTAGGGTTAATAATCAGTAAGTCTATTCTCAGCTTAAGTAATCACATGAGCAAATACGTACTTGCTACTTGTCTGATATTGTTGATTTATATTCATGACTTTTGCATTTATCTTGAGTTTGAATTCAACCTGGTATGAGCATCATGCTAGCAGTATTGCTCTGTGGCAGTCTGTGTGTACTGTATTTTGCTTGGGTCTTCTCAAGTTCCATCATTCCCTCCATTCTCTGCAGCCAATCTCAGTAATGGCACCCAGCTACAGCAAACATAAGGCCAAGAGACACATGTCTGCATCACCTACAGTAAGAAAACTTCTCTGTCTACCATGATCAGTGTTTCTTATGCTCCTGTTTTCTGATCTTGGTTTCTTTGTCTATGTTCTTCCATCTCAATATTTAGACCCCATTACTTTGCTGAATATTCCATATTATATTATTTTATATTATATTACCTGAATTTCGTGGGGCGCCTGTACACTGTCCGACACCAAGTCAGGTGTCCACTTGACCCACCTTGGAACCTACACTTACTGTGTTTGCTCAGTTGTACTCACGATGCCAAGAGCAGTCTGTACAACTCCACTAATTTACCTTCAGAGCATTTTTTCCGCTCCGAAAACCTGCCGGCGTCTTTGTGTCTGTCTGTCTGTGGACAACATAACTTGAAAAGTACTGCACAGATTTGGGAGATTTTCGGACAGTGTGTGTCTTGAGACAAGTAAGAACTGATTCGATTTTGGTGGCGATCGATGATCCAGAACACCGTATGGAATTTACAGGTGCTGGTCAATGAATTAGAATAATTTGAAATAGTGCAATCATTAAATTCTTTGAATGCATTTTTTGTGCAGAAAGCAAATCAGGTGTTCACCGCACCTGTCCTACTCGTTAGACTAATCACAGAACTCGTTACCTGTAAAAAATTTGCTCAGCTGAGCTTTCCAAAAGGCCCATTTAGGCCATTTAACTGTGACACTGTTGTTTTATTGGATTAGAATAATGGAGAAACCGTTTCATTGAATTAGAATAAATGCTCGAATTTTTGTTTTCTGTGAAGAGTGTTCACTGTGCAGTATAAAGTCAGGGTTGAGTAGAATTTCTAAGTTGTAAAATCAATCATGGGTAAGCAGCGCGACCTCTCAACCGGAATAGTGGCTCAAATTCAAGCCCTTCGCCAACAAGGCTTGACCCAAACTAAAATTGCTGAGCAGCTCGGCATCAGCCAGTCTTCCGTCTGCAAAGCTCTCAAGAAAAACTGAAAACAAGAAAATATGATTTCAGGGAGCTCTGAGCAGGCGCAGGCCGGCACTTACATGACCACCCAGTAGCTACTGTAGCTACATTCAGACTCCCCTGTCTCTGCCCCATCTCTTCCCAAGTGCTGGAAAGATGTGCTGTGGCCCATGATTTATGGGGTTTGTTCTTTTCCACCCCACACTCTCAATGAGGAGAGATAGTCACCATTATTTTTCAACATGTTCCATTATCAGAACTGTCAATACGTGAATTACAGCATTCAAACAGCCTCGTATTTGTTATTGCCTAGACTTGAAATAGATGATTAATTCTCAAAAGGCATTCACACATCAGGATATAGAAAGTGAATTCAGCAAGGAATGTGTCAAATCAAAACACCTGGCATCTGTGCCATGTTTAGTCCAGATATGTAGGCTACATAATGGCACCACATAATAGATATATTATATGCAACAGATAATAGCAATGCCGAGGTCTGTCACATGACAAAGGGTCTAGTAGTGACTGGATATGTTGATGTGTACATATACCAGCCACCTCAAATGTATCAACATTTTGATTGGCAAATCGATGCCGCGGAGACTTCAGGCAGTCATACAAGCCAAGGGGGCAGCCACAAAATACTGAGAAAGTGATGATTCTAATTATAATAAAAATTATTCTAATTCAATGAAAGAAACGGTTTCTCCATTATTCTAATTCAATAAAACAACAGTGTCACAGTTAAATGGCCTAAATGGGCCTTTTGGAAAGCTCAGCTGAGCAAATTTTTTACAGGTAACGAGTTCTGTGATTAGTCTAACGAGTAGGACAGGTGCGGTGAACACCTGATTTGCTTTCTGCACAAAAAATGCATTCAAAGAATTTAATGATTGCACTATTTCAAATTATTCTAATTCGTTGACCAGCACCTGTATATTGTGTCTGTGACCACATTGCTTTGGTGGAGGACTGCGCTTTCTGAGTGCTTTTCTAGTTATTATTATTGCATTTTTCCTGTTTTTTTTTTTTTTTTTTTTTTTTTTGGAATCCCATATAAAATGCTTAAAGTACACGCACATTTCTTGCTATCAGTAGTGTAGAGGGCAGAGGGCCTATGACAACATCCCCATTTTCGAAAATGAATTTGCTCTGTGTTGGCAGTGAGATTGATAACAAACCACCGTTTTCAGTGTATGCTCAATGGCCAAATATGGTAGCCAATAGCCACTTCCCAACCGCTCGTCTGGTAGCTAATGTGTAGCTAATGTGAAAAGTTGATCAGGAGCCCTGGCGTGTCATAATAGCACATGTATTCAGTGTGACTGTTCTACTCCCAGCAGATGACCGTCGGCACAGCAGGGATTCCTCCTCCTATGCGTCTGCCTCCTCCTTACCGACCCCCGAGCAGTCTGAAGGAGGAGCAACATACTGAGCCTAAAGAGCTGGAACAGGATGGGGGTAAACTTGCTCTTCTCTTTTCCTGTTTTTCCTATTATTTTGTACTTGGATAGCTACTTTCATTTGTTAAAGAAGGAACTAGTTGTTAAAATAGTTGTGTAAACTGTCTCCAGTTTATAAATTATGTAACCTCCTTGGTTCGGCCAACTCAAGATTTTCGGTTCTGCCCTCTGATTGGCCCAGATGATGTCACATGTTTTATGGTGCCCCATGCACCGAACCAAGGGAGGAAATAAATTTAAGTTGTTTGTTAGAGCATGGCTCAATCCTTAAATAAGCCATATCACATCAATATTTTTATGTTTGCCAGAAATCTGTTGGTAGTATCAAGTAGCTCTTTACAATTTTCTGAGTATTATACACGAAGTCCAGATACAATTACTTAAACAGCAGTAATAGAATCTTGCCAGGTCTAAGCCCTTTGGTAACCACTCTTTTCACAGGCCAGACTGACTGATACTTCTTCATACATCATCAACAGAGGAAACGGTGCCAAGATCTAGTATTTATCTGCGGGAGACATCTGAAGAATTTGTAATGGATTACTACCCTCTCCCTGTCTTTGCACTCCGATTTAACTGGCCTACTGCTGCTTTGTAGAAGGGTTTTGGTTCCTATTGTATGTAAACCCAGGCCTGTGAGGCAGGGCTGTTGGGCTATGGTATGTTGCTACAACATGTTTTATTTTTCTTATACATGTTCCATTTTCTACACTTTTTTATAAACCCCTAAAGGGCTTCACTTCAAGATCGAGAGCAAGGTCTGAGACTATATTCTTACTTACTGTGAAGACTACATTGTAAGAAAAGATCTTGTATCATATGCTGTTGTGGACAGAAGCCTCACTGTGTTGTCATTAGTCTCTGCTCGATCTTCTTTTTCTCCTGGCTTTTAAGCAATGAAAATTTCTACAATAAATTGATGTAGACTGGCATGATGTTCTGACTTTTTTGTTTGTTTGTTTTTTAATTTTTCGCTAAAACCTAGTGGAGGGATGCAATGAAATGTAACCTGGCTAAAGCCAAACTAAACTATCACAAGTGCCAATAACTAACCACAGACCTTTAGTCTGGAGACCCACCTATTTGTTTTCTCCCAGAGGAAGCATGCTTTACAGTTGTCTCGAACCATTGGGTGCTACCAATGTCTATCATAGCATCTGTGCGTAGCCTATAGCCAATACCAGAGCCAGCATATGACGTAAAATGAGATTGAGCATGCAAGGCAGCATGGGTACTCCCTGACTCCTCCTCGTTCTGTGATTGGATACCTAAAGCAGTTCTCAAAATTGTGTGCATATTATTATTATTTGCATTCCAATAATGCAAACAATTTTCAGTTATTTATCTACCCAAGCTCAACTAAACAGGGTTTAAAAACCCCGTTTGACAATGTCAAGTTTATATAGAAAGGCAATATCATAGCTTTTCATATCAATATATCCTATCATATAAATATATTTCAATATCATAGCAGTATCGACTGACCATCTGTGTATCAACGGGAGAGGATTCTGATGCAATAGATTGAATTCCTCATTTAGACCATAATGCCTTTTTTATTATTTTGTATCCGCCTTGCAGGCTGCATTTATATAAACTAATAGTACAGGTCCATAGCTCAACTGCCATGGGCCATGCAAGAAATGTACAGTCACTAGTTACCTTGTGATAGACAACTTTTTTTCATAGCTTTGGGTCAACCTCATATTAAGTCCTGAATATTGTTCCACAAAGAACTAAAGACATTCATATCTTTATTTCTGACTGGATAGCAAAGTCATAGGGTGAGGACGGTCATTAGGTGTACATTTAGATAGAGTCCTTTCTGACAATGGTCACAGGGTCTCTCAGTTAGAACGTATCTGTCCTGGTTTCTTGTGCAGTCGGTCTCAGACTTCTCAAGAAACCATGATTAAACAAGTAGTAGTGGATAGGTAGCACATAAGACATTTCACATAGTATGTCAGCTCATTTTAAAATACCTGCATCAAGAATAGGGCTAGTTTTTGCATTGTGCCATGACCAACACACTGTGGCCTATTTCCCAGTCATCAAAGACATTCAGACAAACAAACACAACCAATGTAGTGTGCTGCTCGCTGGGCTGTGGTTCAGTGTTGATGTAGGCCACCTTTAAAAGAGTCAGGTCAAGGCCACATGGAGCAGGCAGCACTGAGGAGATGTCCCTGAGCCATTGGCTGTTTATTATAGCCCTGCCGCCGCACCTGGCCCACTTCCCTCTTCCCAAACACACACACACACACACACACACACACACACACGTGTTAGTCAGACCACCACAACCGCACCATACAACTAGCCTTATGCTCTACCTTCCCTTTGCACTGCACAATGCTGCACAATGACTTACCTTTTTCAGTCCATTCTGGTAATGGCTGAGAATATTTTAATTGAGGTAATATTTTATGGAACTGTACTTCAGAAATTATTCATAAATAATAAATCAAAGTAGTCTTAATGTACTGTCTAATAAATTGTGCTCTTTGTCAGTGATGATCTTGAAATACTTCCAACTAGTAATATAATCATTCTGGAAAATATGATGCAAAAAGCCTTTGTATTTGGTCTCTTTTTTTAATGCACAATTTATAATTTGAGAGATGACTTGACAAACCAAATGCTAATAAAATGGGTTATACCGTATGTAGTATATGTGCACATCCACATCCACAGCCTTCCTCATGTTGAATGAAGTGCACACGTGCCTGTGGTTGAGGGGAAGGGAGGTCCAGGCAGGCAGAGCTGCATATGGGGGAAGGGAGGGTGAGCAGGAGGGAAGGAGGGAGGGAGCGAATGACAGAGAGGGAGGCGGAGATGGAGTGAGAGAGATGGGGAAGGATGTAAGTGCAAACCCTCAGTTCTCCGGTGCATGCATCCCCATACAAAAACCTCTCTTCTCGGCGCAGTTTGCTTGCTTGAGCACACATAATACATCAAACACACGGTCAGACAATTGAACAACGTAAGCGCAGAAAAGCCAATGGACTGAAGCATGGACGATGTTGCCAGGTTGGTAGATCATTTTATTGATTTAGCCTTCTCTGCTCCTTTTCGTTGGGGTAGTATTTGAATGTGGTTCAAATGTCCGTAGTGCATATCTGCATGAATTTACCTGTGAATGCATTAATTGCCCTTTGTGTCTGCTCATCCGTGTGCTGGTATGTTTGTGTGTGTGTGTGTGTGTGTGTGTGTGTGTGTGTGTGTGTGTGTGTGGGCATATGCTAGCACATGCTCCTGCTGTATGGTGAGTGCTTAAAGCCCAGTGACTGTTGCTAGTAACAGCTCCTCTGAGACTTGTGCACTGACACTAGAGAGGACACTGAGGGAAGATGGAGACTGCACTGCACTGCATTTTACTGCAGCCTAGAAAATCTCCTTTCAGCTGGACATGGTTATACACTCAGACATTTAGGAGTCCAACACACTCACACACACACACACCATTTCTATCTCACCTTTGACTCCTCCGGACAGCTAGGGAACAGTGTCTGCCATCTCTGTTAGAGCGGTCACTTAGTGTGTTATAACTGCAGGTCATTTACCACCTACCTACACTGACCTCTTTTTAGGACACAGAGTTTGGTACGAATATATTGTGTATGCATTTGGGTAGCAGCCTGTGTGAACTGGCAAAAAAATCAGGAGATGTGTGTGAGAGGGAGAGAGAAAGAAGGAGTATATTGAGCCCTGTCAACTGAAACATTTGGTTTGGAATCTGACTGTATTAAACCTTCAGCGGTAATAAATTAGAATATTGTATTTTGTATTGTGTACTTGTTCTTAGACTCTCATAGTAGGTTTGTCCTTGTTGTCCTCCATGATTGCAGAGTGCTCTGGTCCTTTTGGGACTATTATTCCAGCTTCAACTGCAACGGCTGGTTTATGACTACTGCTATATACGGATACGGCAAAAATATTTGAAATGGCCAATGCCAGACACAGAGCAGGGAAATTTATTTTGACAGAGCAGTCAATTTCACATTTTTATACATGCTCTGGTGGAGATTGTCCACGAGGAGGCAGCAAAGTGCTCTGATATTGTGAGGTTAGTTATGAGTTGTGATATACTGGCTGCATCAGCAACTGAAAGTCTGGGTTCTGAGATTTGAGGGACTGTGTGTC
This sequence comes from Sardinella longiceps, assembly GCA_027497455.2. Classification (NCBI taxonomy): domain Eukaryota; kingdom Metazoa; phylum Chordata; class Actinopteri; order Clupeiformes; family Clupeidae; genus Sardinella; species Sardinella longiceps. The sequence continues at coordinate 1,076,598 of JAODXP020000022.1, read as the reverse complement.
TCAAAAGATTTTGGACCAGCATGGAGTGACTTTGGTGTGTTGTACTGTATGATCAGACGGTTAGCAACAAGGTTGGAAGATAGAATCACACTTAGGCCATGCATGCAATGTATGATGTGCATATCAATATACAAGTCAAATGGATGAAACTTCATTTTGCGTAGTGAAGGTGAATAGTAATAATAGTTGCATGAGTTGACTCAGGTAGAGATTCCTCTGGAGTTGTATTGAATCATGTGGTAACTGAGTGTGTGTTGGTAGAGGGAATCAGGCAGAGGTATGGAGAGCTGCCAGGGGAGTTGGTGCTGGTGGACCTGGAGAAGGACCGGCAGGGCCTGGGACTCAGTCTGGCTGGGAATCGCGACCGAAACCAGATGAGTATCTTTGTGGTTGGGATCACTGCAGGTGGCCCAGCATACAGAGATGGACGCATCCATGTGGGGGATGAGATGTTGGAGGTGAGCTCAAGCACACACACATAAATACAAACACAAACACACACCATTTAAATATTCATCAAAGGCAACATCTGCTTGGAAGATCATTTTACGTTTGTTCTGTAATTGTATTCAATGTGGAATTATGACAGAATAGATGGTACATTATCACTACCCTTTGACATGTACTCTCTGGAGGGCAAGAAGATGTAAGGAGTACAGTAGGACACAAGTGAGATTTAGATTTGGGTCTTTTGTAGATATGACAGTTGAGAGGGATAGGAAGCCACATGTGTCTGGCTGGAGATGATAATGGATTGGAATACGGCCCAGATCCCCATGAGTAGCTGACCTGAGCACAGCAAATCACTGTCACCAACTTACACACTTGTCACCACCAACTGCAGGCTACACACTGATCAGCTCTACATGCACACTTGGGGGTCAGTGTTGTCATGTTACTTTCAAATCTCTAAAGCCTTTCCCCTTTTTCTTTCTTCTCTCTTGGTCTTTTAGATCAACAACCATGTGTTATATGGTAGAAGTCATCAGAGTGCTTCAGCAATTATAAAAACTGCTTCAATGAAGGTTAAGATTCTTCTAATCAGGTCAGTAACTTTTAGTACATCAAGTGTTCTTGTAAAAGAAAATTGACTTTCATTTCTGGTGGACTGGCCTGTAGTTTGATTTTTTGGCAATTATTCCACTTTAGGGGGAATATGCTGAAAATGTACTATATGAAGAACACTATTACACACCACTAATGTCTTGTACCCTGTTTGAACACAAGCTACAGTAAGAACATTATTGTGTTATTGGGATTGTTATGGCAATGTGCCTCATTCAAAGAAAATCTGTCCCCTTTTCACAACATCTCTGGCTTTCACCAATGTTTTTTACCCATGGGGAACTCAAAGCTGTGAGCAGTGACTTGGGCACAATTAATGGTAGTTCATCCGCTTTTATCCGAAGCGACTTACATATTTGTCAACTATCAATTAGTTCAGGGCAAGTCTCTCCGAGAGCAACTTAGGGTTAAGTGCCTTGCTCAAGGGCACAACGGTGGGAGCCGGGATTCAAACCCCCAAACTTCCAGATACCAACCCACTAGACTCAGGGTCCTTAACCACTACGCTACCACCGCCCGGTAGTTGCATGTCCATCAGTTATGGGTAACACTTTATTTTAAGGTTCACATATTAGCTACCAATACATACCTAATTTATGCCTGTATTAGTGAATTGTAAGGCATGTGTTAGGCAACATGAATCATTTGTCAGGCATGTATTCACAAATTTCTTGTTCATGACTAATTAGGCCTTTATTCTTGATATAATCTTAATAATGCCCTAATAAGCCATGATCTCTACTTACTATGTAGTAGTACCTACCAAAATAGAATATGTGTAACCCACTAGTATGCTGTCTTGATAAATCCAGAATAGTGGAAAAACACTTGTAGAATAAGCAAGTATAATACAACAAAATACAACAATGACGTTGACGTTGAAATACAACAATGACGTTGAGCTACTTTAAGCTATACTTAAAATATTAAGCTAGACTTGGTTCAGTGTTTGTAAATCATGGTAATTAATAAAATGTCTAAAATTCATCTGAAAAGAGCACATATACATTTCCAAAAAAAAAAAAATGGGACACTTGGTAAAATTTCAAAAACAAATTATCCTTCATTTGATAGAGAATAGTGCAAAGACAACATATCAACTATTGAAACTGGGAATCATCTAGCTGCCCTAATGGAGCCACACTGTTGAACCTTTGTAGCCTGTAGAATGCTGTTTACACTCATACTTAAGGCATTCTCTCAAAATACACCACTCATTAAAGGACCACTTTTTTATTGGGTATGGCATGAGGTCAGTTGAACCTCTTTGACAGTCCCAATGGTCCCACCAGGCGTTTATGGTCCTTTTTGAGATTTTTTTAAATCAGTTTATTTAAACTTATTATTGTGTCATTACTCCAGACTGTCGTCATTTTGTCACAAAGAATTCAACTCCAGGTCTACAAGCCTTCCAATTACTGAATCGTTTTCTGATCCTTTTTCCTCCAGGAACAGAGATGCCATCAATCATATGGCTGTTCCTGCATTTCCCACTCCAACTCCTTCCTTTTTAGCCTCTGAAGTAAGAATACTCTTCAACTCTTTGGGATGTCTAATATGATAGATTTATGATTGATTGTGGTTATGAATACATCTGGTTCTCTGAATGAGTATGAAATCATCTTCTGATGGCCTCATCAAAATGTGAAGCCAAATGCACCCCAGCAATGAATAGAGCCTTGGCCTGTGGCACCTATACTGTACACAATCACTGTTTGCGTTAACTTCAATTTCATTGGGCTGTTCATTGCTGGGACGCATTTAATGGTGAACAAATAACTAATAGCAGTGTCACATGATCATCTGCATGTATGTATGCTGTACAGTATGTTCTACTATTTAACTGCACATGAAAAATGTAAGTTATTATGCTATTTGTAAAGTAGAAGGGGTATAGGATTAAAGGAATAGTTCACCTCTTTATGAAAATTGGTTATTCACCTCCTTACTGTCAGTTACATATGTGGGTAAAAGCATTTTGGTCTCAGTGCTTGTGTTTTCCTTGTATGGCTTCACCAATTTTCCCCATTTTTTAGCTTTAGCTTAGCATAGGTGCTGGAATGCAAAGTTGCCAGATAGCAACTCTTTGGCAACTTTACTTTCCAGTGTCTATGCTAAGCTAAAGATAAAATTGGGGTTGCCAGACTGGGACAACGCATGCCCTGAGACCAAAATGCTCTTACCCACATATGTAACTCCAGCTAAGGGGGTGAATAACCAATTTTCATAAAGAGGTGGACTATTCCTTTAAGGACTCTGCTGATTGGAGATACACCAAATGTACATAAAGAAGTCCCAAAAGGTGTTCCAGACTGTCACCATTCAGGTGTGGCAGTGACTATCTGAATTTTTTTATTACCACCTATTCTAAGTCCATGGACTTCCTGTTCTGATGTCTCTCTGAAGTGATGTGATCCTACAGTTTCCAAGTACCTCATGTTTTGTTTTTTGTTTTTGTTCATGTCATCTGTCTTTATAGGAATCAGTGGCCAGTAGCAGTCTTCCACCTCTAGAAACAGGTGGAAAGAGTCCAGAAAAGGAGGAATCTCCAGTAAGCACTGTTACATTTTGGAGGCACACACTCTGACTGCCGCAAAAAAAAATGAGCATTTGCGGTTTATGAATTGGAATTTAAAATTGAAATAAAATGATTTCCACTTTTAATCTCTTATTGACATTCTTTACTTTGATGCTTTGATGACTTTTCATAAACTTTTTTTCTCTAGAACATAATGCCTGTAGAAAAAGAAAAAGATGTTCCTGTTGAGGTGCAAACCAAGGCCCTTGTGAAATCAGTAAGTACACATACTGGACAGGATACTGTACTGCATACAGTTTCCTACAGAGGTGGGCACAAATGCATCAAAAAGTATTTCATTTCCAATTGTAACAAAATAAAATACAATTGTAACAAAATAAAATACAAAAATACAGGTCTGAGAGATGTACTTAATGAAATTACAAGTAATTTGTAATTTGAAAATATAAAAAAATATATTTTTGTGTTGTTCGGTAAGGCTCAATGCTCATATTTTGCGCATACTATAACATCAAAATATAAAGTCTGGCAACAATTGATAGACTGAACAAACTGCACAAAATAATGCTATGACCAGGAACACACAATATGTAGACGGCAATTCAGTGCTAGTCTTGGCTAAGTCCGGTCAACAACTCCCTAACACACACAGAATTGTGATTGATGACCACCAACAGTGCCCAACCAATCAAAAGACCTACTAAGTCCCTATACTATCGCTCAGTGCTAGTACTGGCTGAGCAAATCTATTTCCTGCCGCTAGGTTATGTCTAGATTGCCAATAGGAGTCATTAAAGCTTACAACTAATGTGATGTTCCTTTTCACCACTGCGGCCATCACTTCAAAGTATGAACTTGGAAAGAGCTAGATTTCACATTTGAATATTACTCATCTGGAAAGAATGTTACATTCTAATTGTTTGCATATTCAAATCCATTTATATGAAGGATCCTTCAGCTTTCATCACTAAAGTTAAACTCCTCCTTTTGCAGAACCATAAGTCGTTGGAGAAGGATAAAGTGCAGGCTGATGAGGTACAAATCAAGACCTGCTCAAAGCTAGTGGTGAGTAAATGCAAAATATCTGGTCACAGACAAAATTCAATTCAGAGATTAATGCAGATTATTTAGTTATTTAGCAGTTATTTAAGAGCCTTTTCAAGCACTGATAAATGTGATTAATATTTACAGGAACTGGTTCAGTATTTATTCAAAGAAAGTGCCTTTAGGGTTCCACTAATGAAAGACTGTTCTAGAATCCTTTAGTGTGCAATCACATGCTTTTCATATCATGACTTTTAACCTTCCCAAGTCAGGGAAGCCAAAAGGTTCTGACCAGAACTGGTCTCAAGAAGAGCTTGCATGAATACTATGTGCTGCCTTAAATGTGCTCTTTCCAGATTGACAGTCTTCCAACCAGTCCTCAAACCACTAGTGAACATCCTGTGAATAGTCTGGATACTTCCTCCTCAATATCAGAAGCACCTCCCTCCTGCTCCAGTCCTGACTTTGAAAATCAGGCTAAAGGTTTGTTCTTATTCACATGTCTTTCAAAAGGCTAAAGAAGAGGATAGTACATTTTTTGTGTTTACTGAAACTAGTGGAATCCACAGCTTTTATTGCTTGATTTATTGGTGCTTACTGTAGGGCATGATTTCTCATTTAGCTGATGTGTATGGCATATCATAGCATTACGGGGTGTTGACTAAACCTCATGACTGCATCAGGAAGACTTTACTTGAAATTGCCAAAATATTTTTCTAATATTTTAGTAAATGAATAAAGAATGTTTAATCAAAAATACTTTGGCCCTTGACCAATTGGTTTGTTTATGTACCTTGTCTGTAAGGGGGTGCTGAATGTGTCAGAGTTCAAATGCACTTGCATTATTGTCAGACTGCTCATGAAATGTGTACACCATGGGGTTTATCATGCACTGGTGAAATATGCTTTCATATGAGCAATTTATTTCTCTGCCAAAGGCATACGTTTTCTACTGTATAGATGACACTGTTCCCTTAAAGGCATGTCAAGTAAAAGAAGAGGTGTGGTCCGGTGCAAATTCGCGTAATGTTTCGTAATAACATAACTATTCCCTTCATCCATATGGGTGACATATTAAACGTTTTGTAACGATTTATTCAGACAGTATGCTAGTGGGTTATACATGTTCTATTTTGGTAGGTATTAATACTTAGTATGTAGAGATGAAGGCTTATTAGGGCATTATTAAGATTATATCAAGAACAAAGGCCTAATTAGTCATTAACAAGACATTTGTGAATACACGCTTAAAGGAATAGTCCACCTCTTTATGAAAATTGGTTATTCACCTCCTTACTCTGAGTTACATATGTGAATAAAAGCATTTTGGTCTCAGTGCTTGTGTTTTCCTAGTATACCAATTTCCCCCTATTTTTTAGCTTTAGCTTTGCATAGGCGCTGGAATTCAAAGTTGCCAGATAGCAATTTTTTGGCAACTTCACTTTCCAGTGTCTATGCTAAGCTAAATGTAAAATTGGGGTTGCCAGACTAGGACAACGCATGCACTGAGACCAAAATGCTCTTATACCCACATATGTAACTCCAGGTAAGGGAGTGAATAACCAATTTTCATAAAGAGGTGGACTATTCCTTTAACAAATGATTAATGTTGCCTAACACATGCCTTACAAGTCACTAATACAGGCATTAATTAGGTATGTATTAGTGGCTAACATGTGAACCTTAAAATAAAGTGTTACCTGTGTTTCTAGAAAAGAGGGGGCAAAACTCAAATCTAGCCTAGGGCAGCAAAGGGTCCGCACTCAGCTCCCAACATTCTATTTCATTGTTTTCAAAAACCCTGTACACCAGTGCCCAACTCTACCGCCGCCACCTGCTGAAGTCTATTTTGTCGTTGCCGTTCAGAACACCCACGGGGGATTCCATAGGCTACTGTACTATGTTCCTTGTTTTTAGTGTGTTGCTGGTGTGCGGGGGCAAACAAAAGTGTTGAATTTGAAAGTGCTCCACAATGCTATTGGAACCGGTGTGCAGGCCGGTTTAATGCTGGGCTTCGACCGAGGTACAGTAGCTCTAACTGTCCTGGAGTTTTTTTGAAAGTGCTTTGTAGAGGCACTCTAGGGCCATTTAAGCAAGACACCACTCTAGCAAAGCACTACATTAACTAAGAGCCTAATCTCTCTCTCTCTCTCTCTCTCTCTCTCTCTCTCTCTCTCTCTCTCTCTCTCTCTCTCTCTCTCTCTCTCTCTCCTCTTACAGATCCTACCATATGTCCAATCCTGCCTGGACAGGAAACTATTGTTGAGATTTCGAAAGGGCGCTCTGGACTTGGTCTCAGCATTGTTGGTGGCAAAGACACCCAGCTGGTAAAGGCAACACAAAGTTAGCACTCAAGGCAGCCAACAGAACTGTTGAATGGCGCAGCAATATAGTAGAAGGAAATGCGGTCTCAGCCGTGCTATATCAGGGGAATATACAACTGCATTGAACATGATTCAATCATTTAATCATTAATTAAATCAATCATTAAATCATTAATCATTAAACTAGAGAATGTAATTTCAGAGAAATTACGAGTGCATGAAAATGCAAACTGCAGTTGCATCAGAATCAAATAGCATAAATGAACAGTTAAATAGTTGAGTAGGTTTAATAGTAAAATCATTGAAAATCAGTTATTATAGTGAGGACTTCTATTTTGAAACAGTTGTGGACAGAGGAAAAGTTGACGAGGGTCAAATTTGATGACAACTGGAAGTTGAACAGGATCTGTAGTGTTAAGTGCTCTTCTAGCCTAAAAAATGGACAGTGGCTCCAAGTGGCCAGAAACACCTGGCTAATCAGTCTAATTAATGAGCCAGCTGCCTGGAATCAGCCCAATGTAAGTCTATGGGAAAAAGTTTCTAAGCTCTATACAGAGTCTGATTGGTTATCACTTGCTGAATATTTGCATATCCCTTAGATGATTGGCTAAGGCCTCTTTATGACATCACCCACTCTGGCTCACTCTAACCAGCTCAATGTTAAGTCTATGGGGAAAGATTCAAAATAGTTTATAAGTCATAGTTTTAAAAGTATAAAAGTTACAAAGTTAAAAGTTACATAGCACACCACACACGAGTGAGACCTACAAAATGCAATTTGAATGAAGTTTCTATGTTAAGTGGTTCTAGATTAATTAAGCGCAATAGAAAAGCTGAAGAAAAATAAGAAGAAAAGGGAAGAAGACTTCGAAGAACAGTAGAGTGCATTTTCATGCACTCTAATTACTTGGAATGCATTGATCAAGCACTTCTAAACTTGGGCACTTGCTCTCCTATTAGCAAATGGCACTCCCAGTAGGCACTTAATTGTATTGTGTTGCAGCTTGATTGTTATCCCTTTTTTGTAAGTCGCTTTGGATAAAAGCGTCTGCTAAATGCATAAATGTAAATGTTAATGTAAATGTAATCATTATCAAGGACCGGAACTATCCATCTTATAAATAGACATAATGGGAGCAAAAATGATGGTAACCCCAAGACACATAAGAAGACAGCAGAATGGCACATATGAAAAAAGACTAACTCTGTGTTTCCTCTGTTCCTCCCTCCTCATCTTCAACATCTCATTTCCCATCAACACCAGGATGCTATTCTAATCCATGAGGTTTACGAAGAAGGAGCAGCAGCAAGGGATGGTCGTCTGTCGGCCGGAGACCAGATACTGCAGGTGAGACGGACACTGACAGAGACTTTTCTGCTTAGGTTAGACTGAATATACACGATTTCACTCATTCCTGTACCTGATTATCTGCTTCACCCAACAGCATGTGATTTGGACCTAACACCATCTTCATATAAAAGTCCAAAACTGACCAAAGAAATAACCTTAGTGTGCATTCAATTTCTGATTACATATGAACATGGCGAAACAGGATATAATAAGTATCTATGATTGACATACTGTAGATGCGCTTGTTTTGCTGGTTGCATTGTAGTACTAGTGTTCTTTAAAGAACACTTCAGAGAAGAGTCAAAATAAAAAAAAATATATTAAGATTGAGGAGAAGATTGAGTTCTTAAGCTAAACTGAAATAGGACGATTATTGACATAAGAGGAGTGACATTTCTCAACTGCAAACAGTCCACTGTCGTTGCTTTTGTGTGTCAGTGCTTTAACTTTATTTTCAGGTGAATGGAGTGGATTTACGCAGTGCCACGCATGATGAAGCGATTTCGGCTCTGCGGCAGACCCCAGCCAAAGTGCAGCTGACAGTCCTGCGAGATGAGGCCCAGCAGCGGGATGAAGAGAGTCTGGATGTGTTCCCTGTAGAGCTCCACAAGAAAGCTGGACGTGGGCTCGGCCTCAGCATTGTGGGAAAGAGGTGCAAGGTTTCTAACAGCACAAGTGAAAAGGTTTAGGTCTAGTCATTGACTTTAGTCACAATTAAGCCTGATTAGAGAGCCCATTCACTGCTCCTGTGGCTCTACTTTATTAGAACATACACAGTGCTATTTGATGTTTCAAAGTCATTTATTTAACAGCATACTAGCCAAGTCCACAATGTCCTAGATTCTCACCAATACATGTGGATTTGTGTCGGAGGCAGCGATGATCATTTTTGAAGAGTTATGTTGACTGACAAGGTAAAAAACTTAATGTCATAAGGCTCATTTGTACGTGCCACAGTTTTGGTTTGGTTTTACGCTCAGTGCAGGTCCGCCCTGAGTGATGTGCCGTTGTTAGCCTGCAAGCACTGTAATGCAAAGAGAACCTCTAGGGGGAGCTGAGAGAGCCTTCAATTCCAGAGCCGTATATAGAGAGAGTTCGGACAACTCGCGATTTTTTTTCTTGACTCGGTTCTGCTCTCTGATTGGCCCAGAGGACGTCACATGTTTTATGGACACCATGTTGTAACCCTTCCTAACGTCTCGGTCCCGTACACTTAACGTGGGGCCCCGGACTTATTCGCGTTTATTTGGCAGAATAAAAGTAACAAACGCCAAGACATGCAGTGGTGTACGTTGATCTGTCGTTCATGAATACGCGACACCCGTTTTGGTAGCAATGTGTTACTTAACAGCTGCCATCTGAATAGTAACGTCAACAGTTGCAACAGCTGAAAAGTACAGTTACTAAGCCTCAACCTGGATAAACGAGCTAGTTTCGTTTTGTGAATGATCATAACAAACACACACGTTAACCTAGCCTGGGCGAAAGCGACTGTTGACTGTCATACAGTCTGGCCCAACGCAATTGAAATAGGTTTCCGTTTGGATATGACGTATTCCCTCACCTGGCTCTCACGCCTACAACTTTCGCTTTCAGTATTAACAGATCTCTCGCAAGTTCTGATCTATTTTGACATCGTAGTGGCAATAAATCCTCAAGATCATGGATGCTAATGTCATGTACCAATTTTGTGAATGTACTGTAATTCGAAAGTGGGGGAGAGAATAACAAACGCGTCCCTATCCTGTAGGACTACAACATTTTGAGACATCGCTCTAAACTGTGTGCTGATTGGCTAAACTGTAGAGTAACCGAGGGAAAGGCGGCAAGGAGGGTTTTGTCCAGACTACGTGCGGAGATAAAATGTTTAGCGGAGGTACGTAGGATGGCATTGCCAGGCTAACACTAACCATAATGTCTGCTTCATTCACACTGAAATGAGCCAATTAACCATCAAAGAGACTACTGGCAAAGCTTGTACATTAACCAGGTAAATTGTTGCCCAGATTCTCTAGTTCTGCCTGTGGCGCAACCATTATTAACTGCAGGCGGTGTTGGGGTCAAAGACTGAACCCAGGGAAAGACCAGAGCATGTGGACTTTTCAGGGTTTTAGCAGGTGGAAGAAATATCCTCAGCATCCATGAGTGATTTATTAAGAGCAAGCCTTCCTCTGAGTAAGACAAACCCTTTTAAATCATTCACTAGCCTCATGACACACTCATGATTCACAACATATTTTGCCGGGGTTAAGGAAGACTTAAATATAATACAGGGTTGTGTTGATATAAATAATCTTGGTACCTGTAGTTACAACAAACAAACTGGAAAAGAGGTTAGAATAAACAAAATAATAAATTGATAAATAAAGACGCTCTTTTAGTTGAGTGCTTGAAAAGAAAGATGGATGACTGATGTCTGTTCTAAAGGCTCAGTGGAGTTTACGTTACTATACATGGCTTTATTCAAGTGTTAGATAAAAAGTTCAGTGAGACTACTAAACTTACGCACTGTCTCACCTTTATCTCTTATATCTTTTACCTTAAATTACACTTACACTTGATGTCTCATACTTATCCCAACCTCCTTTGATGCCAGTTTTCTAACTTCTGAAAGTAATTGGTTTCCATGGTTATCTCCAGGTTAAAGAAAATTATCTTTCAGTTAAAAAAAAACAAAACATTATCTTTCTTCATATTTGTCACATTCATTGTCTCCATCAATATGAAGAACCTTCAGCTTTATTTTATCTCCACAGAAACGGTACGGGAGTGTTCATCTCTGACATAGTCCGTGGTGGAGCAGCCGATGTGGATGGCCGGTTAATGCAGGGCGATCAGATCCTTGCTGTGGACGGGGAAGACATGAGAGAGGCATCACAAGAGACAGTTGCAGCTATCCTCAAAGTACATTTTCCACACCATATTTCAAACTCTTTTTGTAAATAACTTGCACTTAGTAATGCTTGACTAGTCCCTGGTATTCACTAGCAGGGGGTCAGCCCTATGTTCCCTCAGCTCCTGTTTCCCACAGCCCTATGTTCCCACATTTCTTAAGATTTTTTCTTTTCACAGAAAAATGTGTAATTTAGGCCCTCTGTTCCCACAGCTCTATGTTCTCACAGCCCCATGGTCCCACATTACTAAGTATTTTTTTGAAAATTAGACCCTGTTTTCCCACAACATCATGTTTTCCTATATTGGCATGGTAACTCAGGTAACATCAACATGCAGTCTCCTCATTCCTGCTCATTCCTCCTCCACTCACTGGCCAGTTAGCATAATGCTAGCGAGGCACAGGCAAAACAGGCTCACGTTCTGAAAAACTGAAAGGGTATGAGTGTTTGTTTAATTCACTTTTGATAGCTAATCCAACTGTCCAACTTGCGAAAAATAAAATAAAATCTGACAGTTCCTGACGTCTAATGGGTAAAAACAGTACATTTAGCCGTGTAGCTCCATACGCGATCGGTGAACTGCAGCCAAAAAAAACGGTATAATGGGGGTGAATAGAGAGTGGTGGGGCTCTCCGTAAACAGGCTCTGACCAAGGGGATGGTCATGACTACGCTACCTAAAAATTCGAACAAAATGCATTTTTTTTGCCCTCCACCCGTCTCGCGTTCCACTCCAATGTGGAGTCAGCTATTAAAATCCCAAAGGGGGTCTACCAGGCAGGGGTAGAAATGTGGGACTATAGGTCCAGATTTTGTGTGTGTGTGTGTGGGTGGGCCTTCTAAAGCAGTAAAGCATTTGATGGGGTTGCATTAAGTTAAGCACAATATTCAGTTCAAACATGCAATAGCCCAAGTTGACATGAGGACTGTGGTGTGTGACTTGTGCATGCCCTGCAGTGTGCCAGGGGGAAGGTGGTGTTGGAGCTTGGCAGACTGAAGGCAGCCTCCTGGGTGTCATGCCGTCACAGCTCTAAGGGAGGCCAGGTGTGTATTGGGACCATCATTCCTTTAAGCCTTAATTGATCTGTGTACAGAAATTCCAATGTGTAATGCTACTGAAATTCCCGAAGACTTGAATCATGGATGCAGAGTGTGATAATACAAATTCCCCTTTAACTTCATACTCAGCACATACTAAAGTATTTATCAATGGCAGATCCCGACATTGCGCTTTACCACAGTATTCACTTCCCTCACACACAACATATGTATGTGTTTGGATGAAACATTCAAACAATAAGACTAAAAGGAACATTCATCTCCTTAATCCGTAAATGTGTGTAACTCTCTGTCTCTCTCTCTCTCTCTCTCTCTCTCTCTCTCTGTCTCTCTCTGTCTTACAGATGATGACAAATAGCAGCAGCAGCAGTGGCACCTATGCTTCTCTGGGAACGAATCCCACCCCAAACACCCAACTCAAGTCTGCAGCCAATGACAAGTCCACCAAGAGCTCAGGTGCAGAACAGTAGAACATGTGCCCTTTAGGGGCAATGCACAGCTTTTATTCTGCATCAACTAATCAGAGACATCTTTACATTATTTTCAGTGGAAAGAAAATGATGTCCAGGGGCCGAAATGTAATTGACAAACTAAGATCAAGGGCAGTTAAACCCTGAAAGAGACATTACCAGGATAATACTCAACCTTTGAAGTAAAGGCTCTTCAATCTTTGCTTGGCATTTTACAGACATTTACACATATCATGCCGTGAGGATTGATTGATAGTAATGTAGCTATGCACAAAATGGTAGTTTAAAACAGTAAGACAACAAAAGTGAAAAAGATTGAGAGAACTGTACAAGCTGTAGTCCATACAGTATATGATAGCCTATAGCACACTGTATTTATCCATACCCTTAACAGACTTTACAAACATCATGACGCTAAAAAGAATATCTACATGTTTTCAAAATAAAACATCTAACTAACTCTTTTATTTTGTCTTCTATTTTACTATTTGGCAGGTATGTCTCTATGTAATTCTATGTTTTCTTATAATTGTCATAGTTGACATAGTTGTCTTTCATGCAGCACAAATGATTTTCCAGTTTGACCACATTCTGTATTTTGCCTTTGACACAACCATTTGACAGTTGGCCATTCAAACCTTTGGTCAGTTCTAATGACACATTGAGAAATCTGTGAGAAACAAATTACTGCATAGGATGCCTCACTCAGATGACCTACTGTAGACCTGACTGTGTATTTTGATTGACCTTCAACAAACTGTTGGTAGAATAAGCTGTGATCTATCAGCTTTTGTTGACTGCATTTATCATGAAGGAACTGACTTGTCAAAGGTCTGTAGAACATAGCACAGTATAGAACAGTATAGGTCCATGCACAGCCGGCTACAAACCACCTATTTATAGCTATGTAACTGGAACTATAGTTTGTGAACTATTCTTCAAAGATTATTCTGTAGCAGTGCACTGGTCTGGGTCAGCTCCTGCTATTGACACAGACACATTGCCATGGTGCTCTTTCCTGGACCATAAACTAAGGGGAAACGTTGCTTATCAGTTGGCAGGGCGGAACAGGTGCTTCCCCCTTGATAAAGTCCTTGACAACACAGGTGAATTAATAACATGATGTCAATATTGAATAATGAATTTGGTTCAGGTCATCTAGGCTACTTGATGTCAGCGAAGCTAACTGCTGTGATCACAGGAGGACACATTGTATTGATAAACTATAGACATTGATCTGTTTCTAATCACATTCCTACAGCATCATGTACCAGTAATTAGACTATGCCATGTTAAGTCCTTTGATATAGTGTCCATCTGCAAAGTCCTTCAATTTGTTGTTTAGAATGTGTAGAAACCTTGTTGATCCACGTTGTTCACTTAAAAAATGAAAAAAATATCTCTGTAGTCTAAGTCTGGTGCATTTTAACTCATGGCCTTGTGGCTCAAGGTTACTGAATGCTGTCATTAAAAATAAGAATGATGACAAGGCCGAACGTTTGAACTAGTGAACAATGAATTGCTCAAGTTTTCCTCTAAAACTTGACGAGCATTAGCCAAATTTGACCATCCGCTTTCACATTGTTTCACTTCAAAGCATCTGAAACATCTCCACTGGCAATCGTTTTCTCTCTAGACGGCGCTATATTTCTTCATCGTCCTTTCACAATTTGGTTGTGGCAATTTGGCTTGGTCGTGACATTTTATGCGCCTGTGCTCACTTGGGCCAAGTTCAGTGGTCGCAATGTATTGAAACATTTTTCTACAGTTCCCATTCTTCCCTATGGGTGACTTATAAGACATGTTTTGTGATTTTGATCTGGAGGCTAGCAATATCCAGCTTCAAAGTCATGGCTTCCATTTCACACTCTGTTGGCTGATTGGCTGTATTGGTCAGTGTCGGTGAAAACTAAAATGCATTCTGCTCTTCCTGACTAGCTAGTGGAGAGAAAGGAGAATTGAGCAGAGCCACTAGGCGGCATTAGCCTGCCTAGACAAACATTTTCCAACATGCACGTGTACTGTAAAAAAGTGCTACACATATTCCAAATTATACCCATGGATTGGTTTAAGACAATATTTATTTAAAGAAATAAATAGCTGATCATGCAATCTAAAACTCTGGCACTTACATTTTGAGATTTTGCCTGGTTGCCTGCATATGAAATTGTCAGGGAGAATTAGATTTATGATATGGTTAGGAAATGGCTTGGTGAGCCTCATAGTTCTGTTCAGCTAAAATAGAATTCTGTGGTGATTGTGATTTAGTTATGGTGTTTTTGTTCTGTCTTGGTTCTTGGCTTTGGGAGCACATGTTTTGCTGTGAAGGAGTGGTTTAGGCAGATCCTGGGTGCAACTTGTGCCTGTGTCACGCTGGTTATTGCTTGGCTTTGTGGCAACACTATATCCTGTAAAAGAGTGCTCTATTCTGAGAGGAGCATGTGGCATGTTTACAACTGCTCCACCATGACACTGTCATTGAATCTTCTTGTGTCTTGCTGTGCAATGTTAATAAATTTAGAAAATCTCAGTATAATAGCACAACAAAATAGACACCTTTTCTGTGTTTGGTAGATTATTTCTCTGTGGTAACAACACTTTTGGCAATAAATCTTGACTATTAGTTCCCTTTTTGAGTAGTGAACTGCAGAGCTTCTCTGCCAATGCCAAACAGCTTCTACTCAGCTAATGTTCTTCTGCCATGGACTCCTTTGGTGTTTGGTGGATTAGATGATTCCTGAAGAAGTTGGCTTGGTGGCTCTGTGATGAATGTTTGCCTTTATTCAGATAGGATCGTAGAGGTTGACAGGAAGTGATGAAAAGAGAAGCGTAAGGATGGGGAAATCATTTTGGATTGGAATGGATGATATTAACATCAAGCTTTATATCCATTTATATACATGAAATAAAACACTAATTATTACCATATCATTCCACTGCAAATACAGTATTGGTCTCAATGCCTTTTTTTCATCAGACCTGTCTTGTCTTTCCATCAATCCACTAGTGCCATATTAAAGTGTGCATGATATTAATTGGCTAATGTTTTTCTCAGTCAATTCATGTTTTGTTAATTAGAGCCCCTGATATTCTGAATATCCATACTTTGACGATTGTCTGGATGAAACGCTACTCTTTTTGAAGACAGAGTTTGGGGAACACTCTTGAAAAACATCTTAAGGATTATAAAGAATGCTTAGAGCCACAGTAAATGGAAACACACACCCCAAGCAAAGTTGAGTGTAGGTCTGTTCCCAGGAGTCAAAGAGGAAGAAGATGGTTGAACCTCAGGAGTTTGACATTTGCAGCACACTATGTATGTTTTGGGACTTAACCACCTGTTTCTCTCATACCCATTGCGAGTCTTCCTGCGTACACATTTCTGAAAACAGAGGCTCAACTCACTGAAGTGGTGTGATAGGGTGCAAGAAACAAGGTCCACAGAGACATGCTTGGTTAAGTTTGGTCTGGAACTTTGCCAGCACAAAGCCATTTCCTTTAACATTGTTTATATTTTTAATTTTTAACTGAATGCTTTTTGTTTTAATAACCTCAAATGTCCACAAATGATGGAGGAAAAAATCTGCATTCTTAAATCTTGTAGAAAACCATCCTACAACAGTGGAAGCTGTTCTAGTTATTCTAGGAAAGGCCCTAGAGATCCTGTAGATCTTTTGCTCCATATAGTGTATGTCCTCTCCCCTGGACATTGCTGGTTTGGGGGCCGTGAGGATGGACATATTGCTAACAGGGCATATTGGTATTGAAAGGTGAAACAATGGTACCATGGTGGTGGATTTAAACCTACCCACAGGGTCCCAAGTTTGAATCCTCATCATTTGTATTCCACTTACACCTTGTGACTTTCAACCAAAACCTATGCTGATGCTGCATAGATTAAAGCGCAATCCAGACTGATGATCTGCGATGAGACGAAGGGGTTTTAGAGAGGAGTTGCGGCGGTGTGTATCAATCATTGCAGGTTGTTGCAAGCAGTTGCAAGCCGTCGCAAAAGATTTAACATGTCAAATTGCAGTTTCAGAGTTTTAGAACATCCAGATTTTTAGAACATCGCAACCCGTCTCATCGCGGATCTTTGGTCTGCAGGCACCTTAACTCAGCAGGTATAGAGTATATACAGCAGGTAGCAGGCTAAAGAACTCAACACAGTCATTTTCAGCACATTAAGAATATCTTAGTGGTACTACTATATCTCTATTATTTAGTTTTATTTGAACAATCCGACTTCATATGTCTCAGGTGTGTGTGTGTGTGTGTGTATATATATGTGTTTATGTATCTGTGCATGTGTGTGTGAGAGAGAGAGAGAAAGACTCACATTACTGTTTTGTACGTTTCCTGTGTGACCCTACAGGACCTGATACAGGCCTTCGTACAGTGGAGATAAAACGAGTAAGGGAACAGAAATACACAGTGTCTTCTGTGTAGTGTGAAAAGTTCACCTTTCATCATCTTAGGATGGGGATATGAAATTCTCTGTAATCCAATTCTACCATTCTGACTTATCTTTATTCCTTCTGTCTCTCAGGGTCCTGTTGATGCTCTAGGCATCAGTATAGCAGGAGGGAAAGGAAGTCCTTTGGGAGATATCCCCATCTTTGTGGCCATGATTCAAGCCAATGGCGTGGCAGCTAAGACACACCAACTCAAGGTAGTATTCCTACTGTTAATAATTATCTTGGGGTTAGGTTTTACCTATTTCTAGAACATCTTCCCTTCTCGTGTAAGAATATTCAACAGCCCTGCTGGGCCAGGCAAGAAGAAATATTATGATTGCATGACTTGCACTTCTGTTACAGTACTTCAAGGTTTTTGTCCCTACACTACACTGAGCCGCGCTACTTGCTGTACAAAACAGTTATCTTCAGCCTTATTGCAAGGCAATAAAAAAATCGCTATTTGAAGGTACAGTCATAAGACTAACATGACACTGTCATTAAGTATGACATGAAGTTGTCATGAATCTGTCATAAACTTTATACACCTGTCATGACTTCTGACAAATACCGGGTGACACTTGAAGTCATGACAGGTGTATAAAATGTATGACAGATTCATGACAACGTCATGTCATAGTTAATGACAGTGACATGTCAGTCATATGACGGTACCTTCAAATAAAGTGTAACCATTGCTGCCGTGCTGCTACACATTGGTGGTTAGTGAGGTGCCCTTTCCACTGTAAAGCGCTTTGGTTGTCATCAAAGAAACAGAAGACTCAGAATCAGTCTTATTGGCCATGCATACTTACATACATAAGGAATTTTCTATTGCTTGCATTAATTTTTTTTGCATGAAATGCTTAAAATCATAGACTCTGCTAATGATATTAAAGTTGCGTCTTGCATCACCATCATGCAGTCAAATGTCTTCAAAATTTGAATCCTATAGGGACTGATTTATCTTAAGTCCTGTGAGCTATTGGAGCTACCATGCTTGACTTTACGCAAGGAACAGTTGTTAGGTCATCGCCATACACGCTGGAAACCTTCTCAGCCAAAAAAGTTTATTATGGTCTTGTGTGCAGTTCAAGAACATTGGTTACTGGAACCATGCCCTGTGGTGAAGTAGGATGGTGATGGTGTCCAGCATGTGTGGGGGAACCCCATAAGCATGTTAAGGGAGGAGAAATGGGATTGGGCCCAAAACAACTCTTCCTTGTCTACAGTCAAGCAATGGGCTTGTAGCGTCATGGTTTAGAACTGCAGACTGTAAGTGCTGCTGGCACTGGGGAGCTGTAGCTCATAGAGGGAAACAGGAAGTCCAAGCAGAGCATGATCATCTCTCTTTGGAATCTTGGGATGCATGGAAGACTTAGTGGTTTTACAGCATTTCATGTTAATGATCCTCCAACTCTAAAGGTGCCTACAGACCAAAGATCCGTGACGAGACGGGCTGCAACGTTCTACAAATCTGGACGTTCTAAAACTCGGAAACTGCGATTTGACATGTTAAATCTTTTGCGACGGCTTGCAACTGCCTGCAACAGCCTGCGATGATTGATTCACACCGCCGCAACTACTCTCTAAAACCGTTTCGTCTCGTCATGTTTCGTTTCGTCTTCAGTCTGAATTGAGCTTAAGATGAGAACTGCCTTGCTGAAGAAGCTCCAGAAAAAGGTGATTGATTGGCCAAGTACCTAAACCCAGTGGGGTGTAGTTATTTTTGTCTGTGGACATTAACCTATACAGATATACAAGCTTTACCGCTACAATGACTACTTTAAGTTGAATCAGTGTTTCATCTCCATAGTGTTGTCGCATGAAAAGCTATGACAGAATAGTTGCAAAAAATATGAGGGGTGTACTCACTTTTGAGATATACTGTCTATCTAGTATCTTCGTCTTCCCTGTTTCTAAAGATTGATGAGCATGTCTAACCTGCCTTGCTACCCATGACTATATGTTTTGTCTCCATTTTTGTATTTGTCTTTGTCACTTTGAGTGGACAACAAATGTGCTATATGCACTAGCAGTAGTACAGCTTGTATTGTGCATGTATTAGACCTGACTGCTACCACTCTTTCTAGGTGGGTGACCGCATTGTATCCATAAACTCACAGACTCTGGATGGACTTTCTCACGCAGAGGTGGTCAACATGCTGAAGAATGCCTATGGGGACATCATCTTACAGGTGTATATGCATGCTAAGGGCACAAGTATTAGCCTAATGAGTGTGTTCTTGACTTCATCGATTTAGAGCATCAGTATCACCTGATGCCAATGGATCACTTTTGCATCAGGTGACCCTGATGTCACCTTTGTTTGGTAGGTGATAGCAGACACCAACATCAGCGCCATTGCCTGTCAGGTGGAGAGTATGTCCACCAGCTTGAGCAGCATTGCTAACCTTGAAGTCCAAAGCAGTGAACCTGAGTGAGTTTACACATGTACTTTTTTTTCTCACAGATCCTGCGTGCCCACATAGCCACATGCACTATCAGCATAAGCATACTGAAGCTCTTTAGCCATTTACTACTTACCGATAGCCTAGTTACTACTTACCAGCTACTTACTTACCCTTTACGGTAACACTTTACTTGACGGGTGAGTACATAACACATTCATAGCAGCTTTCATAAAATGCTCACAAAGCATTCATGACTGTTTCATAAGACGTGACTCCACCTTTATACCCAACCCTTCATAAATGTGGAAGTTAGAATGCCGATAACTTATCAAAATAAAAGTCCAGTGGTCCCAAAGCACCACTGCCATGTATTTTTGTCACCTGATCATCTCACATCTGAATATTTCATGAATATCTAGGAAGTCTACTTTAAATGTCACTTTACCATACAGGTTGCAAAGTATTCATAATCACTTATCTGAGTTTAACACTGAGAGGTAGGTTGGTAACACTTTACTTGACGGGTGAGTACATAACACATTCATAGCAGCATTCATAAAATGCTCACAAAGCATTCAAGACTGTTTCATAAGACATGACTCCACTTTCATACCTAACCCTTCATAAATGTGAAAGTTAGAATGTCGATAACCTATCAAAATAAAAGTCCAGTGGTCTCAAAGCAGCACTGCCATTTATCTTTGTCACCCGATCATGTCACAACTGAATATTTCATGAATATCTTAAGAAGTCTACTTCAAATGTCACTTTACTATACAGGTTGCGAAGTATTCATAATCACTCAAGTTTACCACCGAGAGGTAAACTAGAGCTGACCAGTATTTGTGGACCCTGATGTATCTGATATTACATATTTAGGTAACAGATTTATAAATAAATAAATAAATAAATAAAATATGTTTGCTCCTGTCCAATGGTCTCAAAGAAGCATTGAAGCATTGAAGAAACCTGTTACCTGATCAAGTCAAATCAGAGTAATGGACAAATGCAGTATCAGATCATGAGCAAGCATCTCATTTAAATGTTTCATAAAAAAAAAAAAAATCTCACCTTGGGGTAATTATAATATTTTTTACAACATGCCCACATTCAAAAGGGGAATGTCTAACTGTTCCGAGGTCATCTCAAAGTACTTTAAACCTACCTCTCATTGTTAAACTAAGATAAGTGATTATCCACGAAATGTTGACGAAGTGATGATGATGTGATGATCCACGAAAAAGTAAACCTCACCTTAAAACTTCAATTCTCATTTACATGGATATACAAATTCTTTCAGAAAACTTGCAATACAAAAATGTATCGTCTTGATGTAAATATTCAACTTAGCAAGTTTCGAAAGGATATCTGTTTGTTAAAATTTTTACCCTATTCAGCTATAATGTAAGTCTGTGGAGAGGCTTATAATGGGCATAAGTGGGTGATAACACACACAAAGCTGCAATGCTATCAGTTATGTTTTATTGTTATATTACTATTTCTGTCGTTACAGGTTAAAATCCACCATTCACAATTGTTATGTATCGTTTTGGAAGGTTTTTCCAGACGTCACGTCCATAATGTCACATCCATAGCACCATTTCTCCCAATGAAAACCAACTTTTTTACATTTACATTTGAAATTAAGTCTTTCTCTGTCTTTACTGAGGTGTCCTGTTTGGTATGAATGTAGTAATATTTAAATTTCTCTAGGTTTAAATCAAGGACTTCAATGCTTCTTTGAGACCATTGGACAGGAGCAAGCATAATTTATTTATTTATTTTTTAAATCTGTTACCTGAATATGTAATATCAGATACATCAGGGTCCACAAATACCGCTCAGCTGTAGTTTACCTCTCAGTGGTAAACTCAGATGAATGATTATGAATACTTCGCAACCTGTATAGGATAAAGTAACTTTTGATGTAGACTTCATAAGTTATTCATGAAATATTCAGGTGTGACATGATAAGGTGACAACCATAAATGGTAGTGCTAGAGACCAATGGACTTTAATTTGGATAGGTTATCGACATTCTATCTTCCACATTTATGAAAGGTTGGGTATGAAGGTGGAGTCGTCTTATGAAACAGTCATGAATGCTTTGTGAGCATTTTATGAAAGCTGCTATGAATGTGTTATGTACTCACCCGTCAAGTAAAGTGTTACCCAATTTACTTACTACCAGCTATATTAATTGAGCATTTATTGACCTTAGAGTTTCTACCTCCTTTATCTTTTGTTCAAACAATCATAATGTGTGTGTCTGTTGGCAGAACACCAAAGCCAAAAAATGTCACATTGGAGAGGGGTGCTGATGGCCTGGGCTTCAGTATTGTTGGGGGTTTTGGTAGCCCCCATGGTGATCTGCCTATCTATGTCAAAACTGTATTCAGCAAGGTAAGAAAACCTTCATTCCTGAATAAATACAACAGGAGAGATTTTCCTTGCCTCTGTTGCTTTTGGGCGCTCCTTGTTACTGTCTATAAAGAGCTGTGAGACAATTGTATTGTAATTGGTTATATACAAATATGATTGAATTGAATTGAGGTTATTCATCCAAACAGCCTTTATTCACCCTGTAATGAGCGACAAGTCAAGTCACATTTATTTGTATAGTTGCCAGGTTTGCCTTAAATGCAGAGCACAGAGCAGGCCAAGAGAGGGTTTGCCTCTTATAGTCCAGGCAACATAGCCCATTATGGAGCCAAAAATAGAGGTAATTGTAAAAGTATTTTTTTCAGCCTAGATTTCTTTGAGGTGTCCAGAACAACATACTAAAAGTCCTAAGAAATCCTAGTGAGGATATATGTTAAATCCTCAATCTGAGATGTGTACCAACATAGGCCAGAATAATCCTCAATGCTGGGGCAATTTTTTTCCCTTTAGTCCTATCAAAATAAAACTTCATACAATGAAAATATTCGTGAAAAGTAGCATTTTTGTATTGAAAGTTTTTTTTAAATGAATTTTAATGCAAATGACCCATACACTAATGAAATTAGCCCAAAATACATTCATATATATGGCTAGAGAAGATAAACGGTGGGACCTGTCTAAATGTAGGTTATATGACACCCTGTGGGTGTATGCTTTCAGAAAAGGTATAGCTTAAAGGGTGGATTAGTTTCCTCTTAATGCCTCAGGTCCAAACACATTGGCTATACACCAAAATCACCAGTACCACATTATCTAGAACTGGGTATCAAAGGGAGGAGGGGGTTGGAATCTGTCTCAATTATGTTTTCTATGATCCAGAGGCCCTCTGCTTTCAAAACAAGTATTATTTAGGGGGTAACACTTTCTAAGAACCCAGTATTCATAGAGCATTATGAATGCATTCATAAAGGCTTATAATACATTCATAAAGGCTTATAACTGCTGACATTAGAATTCATAACTGATTATGTGTTCTCATGACTGTACTCATAAGGCATTATAATGTCATCATATAAACCTTTATAACTTGATGCATCACAAAGCATTATAACCTTCTTTGGACTTTTTATACTAGGGGAACATACCACTTTACTTAGTATCTGTTATGGTGCCTTATTCATTTTCATGAGTAATTATGTGCTCATCTTACTTTACTTAGGGTATGCACTGAGCACTTGTAACTCGTCATTATGCAGCATGAACAAATTGACATATAAAAGGACAATTAACAAATTTAAGCATAATAAAGCTTTATGACAATTCAAGTTTTAAAGACTTATAAGATAACATTATAATGCTTTATGAGTATAGACATGTGAATGTATAAACAGTTATGAACACTAATGTCAGCAGTTATAAGACTTTATGAATGTGTTATAACCCTTTATGAATGCATTTATAATGTTCTATGAATACTGAGTTCATAGAAAGTGTTACCACAATACTTATATTTCCTCAACTAGGATTTATTAAGACTCTTAGTATGTTGTTATGGACATCTCATAGAAATGATCCAAGCTGGGGAAAAAAATCTTTTACAATTAGTCTGTGGTAAAATGCTACTTTGCCTGGACTATTATCTGAACTAGCTCATGGTATGTGGTTCTGTTTCAAAACTGAATTTCAAAGTTAAATTTATGGGACTAAAGGAGAGTTTTTCACTTTGATTAACACACTGACACAAAACTAAAGTTAACGATAACTATCTAATTCTTCCATCACAGTTTTATGGTTGTGGTAATATTTTGTTCTTTTTTTCTCACTCCTCCAGGGAGCTGCAGCAGTGGATGGTCGTCTGAAGCGTGGTGATCAGATCCTCTCTGTTAGTGGCGAATCCCTGGAGGGGGCAACTCATGAGCAAGCAGTGGCTATACTTAAGAAGCAGAGAGGGGCAGTCACTCTAACTGTTCTGTCTTGACAACTTCAACAACTTTACCCATCCCCAGTCAAACCAGGACATATGCCACAAGACATTCTTCACATTAAAACCAAAATACTAATTTTGTATGTTTTTGGTTGAAACCTAGCACCTGTTCAAACTTGAACCCTTTAATGTACATGATCTTGACTGCATGAGCATCTTATGAACAGCAGTTTCCAGTGGTGGACCATGCAACAAACACCTACAAAAAAAAGTCAATGGTGTGCCCATGTGTTGCCATGAGTTAAGGATATTACAATAATTGGTCACAACCCCACCTATGCAAGAGGATATCACACTCATTTATACACTCCAACAACACAAACAAAAACAAAACTGCCATCAAGTCAGCCAACCTGGATGATGTGACGTTTCATAGCCACAGCACTGTTTTGTACCGCTATCTTGATCTAATGATTTCAGTCAGCTGCACATAGATAAGCAGGATCTTAAGAGCCTAAAAATGCCTGCTTTGAGTACAGCATATATAATAGCATTGTATCAGCTAGTCAATACTGATGAGAAATCATGTGGAACAAATGTCTTGTCTTTGAAATAAGCCTGTAGAGCACCACCATACAATGTAAAAGATTGGATCAAGTGTCTGGCTTTATGATTGGAAGCCACACAATCCCTCTCCCATGCAGTCATTTGCTCTGACTGAGGAGCATGTGTTCTTGGAATCCTCTGAATGATGTTAGACATCACAGTTAGAAATAAGCTCAATGTTGTCCTAAACCATATGTCTTGTATGTCCATTTTGAATTTGTCTGAATATTTATTTCATCAGTACCCTTCCAGCTGTTGTTAATGTTTGTGTATGTCATTTTTGTACCAGTATCCTGTTTAGTCCTTAGCATGGATCATTGATTACCTCTGACAAGGAGGTTAAGTTTTTAGTGTTGTCTGTCTGTCTGTCTGTCTGTTTGTCTGTCTGTCTGTCTGTTTATAAGTGGGATTACCTGTATGGAAAAACCAACCAACCCAATCCAATTGTCACTTTCCTTGTCAAGTTCCTAACATTCAGCAGCCATTGTTAGATGGAGCATCTCGCCTCTCTACAAGTCTGAGCTTTGACTGCCCTTACAAACTAGTGACCTCTGACAAGGAGGTTACTGTATTACTGTATGTGTTTGCCAGCATTGGTTTGTTTGTTTGTTTGTCTGTTTGTCTTTTTGTGTGCAAAATAACTCAAGCAGTTCTGAACAGATTTCAATGAAATTTCCAGACAACATGGCTATCAGGAAAATGAATAGATGATTCAATTTTGGGAGTGATCCGGAACACCATCTGGATATACTATTGTGGGACCCTATTGCCTCGGAGGAGGTCTGCACTCTCTGAGCGCTTTTCTAGTTTATTTCTGCCGTAGGTTACTGGTATTTTGGTTATTGAGGACATTGTAAACTCTGATGGTAATAGGCTAGACTCTGACTGATAGTAATAGGCTATGTCATTGGCCATGGTTAGCTCTTCTGTCTCTCAACCCCCATTGTATGCAGATTTACATAAATATGTTTGAACAAAGAATTTGATTGTTGCTGGGGTGGCAGCATTTTTGGAGGGGGATGTAATGCTTGAGCCAGGGGTATTAGATGTTTTTGAATGTTATACAACCATAGAGTTAAAAAAAAAAAAAAAAAAACAGCTACCACCAATTCATGTCTATTTAATGCCTGTAGGGAGGCATTACAGTGATAGTAATATAATATACCCGCATTAAAACCTCCACTTTGACATAAGTCAAGATTTGATATGTACTTTATGTAGGCTATAAATGTATAATTGAGTCATCAAGCACCACAATATGCAATCATGATTGCAATTCTTCCTGTTTTTCAATCTGGTGACATGGAGTAAACACTGCCAATAGCCTTTAAAACAATCTATTTTCACGACTGACCTTAAGTTGTATTCCTCTGTGTAGAGGTTTTAAAGGAGTTGTTTGATGTGTTACCTACAGTTGGGAACATGGCATTTTAGCACATCTTTTTGCTAGCATAACACTCTAGACGCACTCTAGCGGCAGTAATGACATTTGTCAATGTGAGACAACAGGGCTGCGGGTTGATTCACTGTGGATAATTCCTTTGATATTTATATAAATAATGGGCCATTTACAGAGCTTCAGCAAACTTTGATTGTCACAAAATAGTTAGCTGGTAAGACTTTATTTATTATATGTCTATATCTCTATTGCTACCCAATATACATAATATATGTAATTTACGTCCATATGTACAATATAATATATTCCCCTTGAATAGAGTTGATGGAACCAAATTAGGGGGCCTAATTCAAGGTGTATTTCCTATCCATTTATAGAATTCAAACGGCCCTCACCACTTTTAATATTTGGTCATTCCACTTTAGGGGATCCTCCAGACTATCCAAACACAGCCCCTGTCTCAGCCTTGGAGTTGAGAAGGACAGCAATGGCTGATGTGGCCATCTTAAGGTGAGGTCTCAAGGAATTTGTACTCGTCATTGTTTACAGTCAATGCCGTTATTGTACCCCTTTAGTTTTCTTTATAACATGGTAATGATAATAACATAATGATAACATGATAGATTAATTATAGTTCATTTAATAAATTATGGCCATTAAAAATGAGAAGGCTTTATACAGACTATCACACATTTAACAGATCAGCTTGCAGGTAGGTTTTCTGTGCATTTTGAACAGTTGTCTACACATGATCACAAAATGGCATAATTAAGCATGCAACCAATTCAAAAACTACATACAACCCCAATTCCAAAACAAGATAGAGAGAGATAGTCTTTCTGATCCATACTGGAAATGTGTTAGCTCAGTCAGTGCAATGCTTCAGATAGAAACATATTCCTTACATATACACATAGGTCATTAACTTACAGCTACACCTACAGCCCCCAACACATAGCAACCCCCACCTACCATAGCCTACATATATATGTATGTAGCCTATACACATAACCATGATGCAATCTCCAGATAACAAGTCCGAACTGTTCAACAGCATACACAGAGCAAACAGAGTTTCAAAAACATAGTTACAGCACAGTTCAGCAACAAAACAAACAACAGAAAGTTGAGATGCTTTATATTCTCAAATCATACAAGCAAGATTTCAAGAATACCGGTAGTCCGGTAATATATGGCATACAAACATATTACAAATGATAGGTTTTGCGTTCCTTTAAACATTATTCAGATAATTAATCTCCTCTGTTGCATGGGAGATGCAAGTCTTGATGATTTCAAAAAGAATATACATTTTCACTTGTGAAACCTAAGGACAGTTTTCTATGTTCTCTGGGTCCATCTCAATTGATCATGGTTCCCCATTCAGACTGTTAAAGCTCTGGATCATGCCCAAATTTCAAGTATTCTTTGCATATTCATGTTCACTAGCAGTCATGGTTGGAATGTCAAAATATTATTAAAGACAATGGCCAATACCTAGGGGGCAAAACCCCCTTTTTTGGTGAAATCAGTCATGGGCTGCTGTAAAAGGTTGTTATACACAGGGCCGGTTCTAGGCATAGACAAACTAGGCGATCGCCTAGGGCACCACATATCAGGGGGGCATCACAATACATTTATTACATTATTTTCTTTATTTTTCACTCGTATTTCTAGAAAAAAGGGGGCAAAACTCAAATCTGGCCTTGGGCAGCAAGAAGGCTAGAACCGGGCCTGGTTATACAAAAATGAAATCTAGGATGTCCAAGGATCAAAACCTGGGCACAACCCGGTCAAAAAACTGCTGTTTATTTGTTAACGGCCACTTTATGCTCCATTGTAAGTCTATGGAGCGGCATTTTAAGGCTGAATAGGGTTGATGAAAAAAGTAGAAAAATCACCGCTGTTGAGGTGCTGGATTAACAAGTAAATCAATGAAAAATAAAGAAAAATCCGCACACTCAAGTCTTTGCAAATAAGTTTTTTACTCTATGTTCTGCAAGCTTTCGGTCAAAAGACCTTCTTCAGGCAGAGTAAAAGCCTTTATTTTTCAAGGCTGAATAGGGTAACATTTTTAACTAATAGATATCCCCACAAAAATTGGCATGTTGACTACACATGTTAAGATAAAACTTTTTTATATTGCAAGTTTTCTGAAATACGTACTTTGGACATTGATGTAAATGAGCCACTGCCTAATGCAATATAGCCTATCATATTTGGCGGACGTTTTAGGCCATGGGTCAGGGGGGGTTTACAGTAAACCTCTACCAACCAAATACACAATTTGTGAGAAGTGAGACTATGCTGAATATGAAAATAAATGTTAATTTTGGCAATTTTGGGATACACTGCCTATTAGGGCTGCTTGGGAGCTAATTGAGAGTCAATGCATTTCAATGGAATGCAATACCCTAGAGCAGGGCTATTCAATTAGTTTTCCAAAGGGGCCACATTTAGAATCCAAGAACTTGAGCGGGTCCGCAAACTTTTCGCGGTCACTATTTTCATATAGGCCTACTCAAATCGCAACACATTGATTAAAAATGCATATTTGCTTTGTTTTAACAATAACTTTGCATGCAATAGCAAAGTATTTATTTACAAAATTTACATTTTTAAATTACCAGAACAGAATATTTTAATATCATAACTTTGTTTATAAAGTGAATTATTCATCCATAAATGTCCTATTACAGAACTTATTTTGCACTCCAACAGGTAGGCTAAAAGAAAAATTTAAAATAACACGTAAACACGCAAGGACTCTAATATAAGTACAGTTGTCATAACAGCCAAAACCGGAATTATTAATATCGCCATAGAGAATGAACAGTGGAAAATACCTTAAAAAAATATTTCCTAATGTATTAATGCCACTTTGACGTAGTTTGGGGACATATTATCTTATTAATATTCTGCAAATTATAAGGTATATATTAAGCTTTGGAGACTGATGACAATATTTTAGTTTTAAAGGTGATGAATCACGTTGGCCGCATCTGGGCCGTGTCCGGGCCGCATCTGGGCCGCGTGCCGCCAATTGAATAGCCCTGCCCTAGAGAATTATGCATTGTCCATGGCGTGGAAGTAAAGGATACTTGTCTCAGTGCACATTAAATCTCATCTACAGGGTGTAGGCTTCTTAAAAATGTATAGTTTAGGCTGTCTAGCTCATTTACCCATAAGGTAGGCTACAGATGGACATGTAGGCCTAATCATTATTCCTATAGGCCTATCGCCCTATTCAAGGGTATGATGCCTAATTTACATAGGCATAAATGGTATTTCAGAAAACTTCCAATACAAAAAAGTTTCATCTTAACATAAATAGTCAGCATGGCAATTTTTGTGGGGATATCTATTAGTTAAATTTTTAGGTAACACTTTACTTGACGGGTGAGTACATAACACATTCATAGCAGCTTTCATAAAATGCTCACAAAGCATTTATGGCCGTTTCATAAGACATGACTCCACCTTCATACCCAACCCTTCATAAATGTGGAAGTTGGAATGCCGATAACCTATCAAAATAAAAGTCCAGTGGTCTCAAAGCAGCACTGCCATTTATGTTTGTCACCTGATCATGTCACATCTGAATATTTCATGAATATCTTAGGAAGTCTACTTTAAATGTCACTTTACTATACAGGTTGCGAAGTATTCATAATCACTTATCTGAGTTTACCACTGAGGTAAACTAGAGCTGACCAGTATTTGTGGACCAGTATGTACTCACCCGTCAAGTAAAGTGTTACCAATTTTTAACCCTATTCAGCCTTAAAATGCCGCTCCATAGACTTACAATGGGGCATAAATTGGCCGATAATACATAAACAGCAGCTTGTTGACCGGGTTTTGCACTCAGGTTTTGATCCTTGGACATCTTAGATTTCATTTTTGTAGAACAACCTTTTACAGCAGCCCATGTCTGTAAAACCCCCTTTGCCCCCTAGGTAGGCTACAAGTTATGATCTCATTAACCCATAAATGATTTCCAGCGGAATTACACTTTACACAGAATCTTGTCAATTCCAACTTTTATCTAATAATTAAGTGTATGCCTCAATATCTATAATTATGAGATACTCTCTGCAATGGTCTTTTCGATAGCCTATACAGTACATTCATATTGGTATAGAAGCCTAATTGGTTTTGAAATGTTCCTTCTTGTGTTTCTTTATTGTTAATGTTAACTTTTTGCATCATTATATTGGACCTGCCCAACTTTTCTGAGACATGTTGCATAATAATCCCCCGAATAAATTAGGCCTAATTTTCCCCGATTTCAACAGACATTTGCAGACATTTGAGATTTTTTTTTTTTTTTTTTCCATTTTACCAAGTGACTCAACTTTTTCGGAATTTGATTTGCTGTAGACTTTTGGAAACACGTATCATCATGGAGGATTCTTGACTTCACGTAGGCTCATGAGGACACAGCAGCTGCAACCCCCAACTTTTCAAAAGCAGCAGCAGTTCCCTTACTGTCATGGGAGGCCGCACATTTTACATCTACCAGCACAAATCAGATTCCCTCCACCTTGCCATAGGAAAATCAGACGTCAATTTTCAGATTGAAATAGAATAGCAGTGCATAGGCTACTTATTGGCAAACTACAATTGTCTATGATGTTTTCAATGAGATAAAAAATGATGAGGTTAGGCCTACACACAAGTGGATCTCATCACATGACAGTGACTTTGTCTTCAGTGCCATCACTTGCATAATTCATGTATGTGTTCTCAGCTCTCCTGTAAGACAACAGAAGCAATTTCATAGATAAAAAGCAAAAGAGTAACTCTTTAATGATGGTGATGATAGGCCTAATATAAACCTAAAGAAATGAGCAATTAGCAGTGTGGTTTAAGGTGTGAGAAAAAATATGCAAGTGCAAGTAAGGCTATAGCTTAAAGTTTAATGTAACTATAGCTCCTAGGGGCACTACTGAGGTCATTTATTTAACACAATTACTACTGTAGCTTGCCAATAGTGTTTGAGACTTGGAGACATACAGTACAAGGCACACCATCAAAAATGTGCTGGTTGTGCAAGGGCTTAGAGACTGCACAGGAAGATTCAAGTTTTTGCATTTCAGAAGTATTGAGTGAGTATGTACTCCTTTTTTATAATTCAGGAGTGATCAGGCATTCATACATGGGAATCAGGCTCAAAAAAGATTCATCCTTCCTTTTTGTTCCTCTACAACAAGGCTCATCCCTTCTCCCTCCCCCATTATTGCTGAAAGCCATCACTAATGTCCATAGAGTTTTCCCAGATAAAACACAGTTACATAGATGTTAATTGTCTTACTGCACCTGTGTCAGTTTTAGAGAGAGTAAACAAAAGACTAACCGTCAATCATGCCACATCAGTGTGATTTGACTAGCCTACTTTCATTGCAGGGAAGGACTCAGGTCTATCATCCTTTACAAACTCCTCCTATTCAACTGTCTCTGTTTCTGTATCTTCTCTCTGCTTTCCTGTTTTCATCAGAGCTTTTCAAATTCAAATGGTCTTACCTGAGTACATCAGTAACTGTGCCATCCATGGATCCATTTGTCATTCCATACTCTGACGGTCCAGCATGTTCAGGTCTAAAAAACATTATTCAATACATAGGATAATGTTTTAAAAATCACTGTAATACCCAGCAATGAATAAATTCCCACCAGTAGGCCTATACTGTAATGAAACCTACTTTGGACAATAACAATCTAAATATTATAAAAATATCCAATATTTTCCCCCCAAGTTATTAGGCCTATATTAGTGTGAATGTTGAAAAAAGAAAAAAAAAAAAAACAAGTAAAAAA
The DNA here is from genome assembly GCA_027497455.2 of Sardinella longiceps. Taxonomy (NCBI): domain Eukaryota; kingdom Metazoa; phylum Chordata; class Actinopteri; order Clupeiformes; family Clupeidae; genus Sardinella; species Sardinella longiceps. The sequence continues at coordinate 1,044,851 of JAODXP020000022.1, read as the reverse complement.
CAAAAAGTAGCAAACAAAAACTTCCCACAATGTAATAAATAATTGTGAATGAAAAGGTAACTAAATGTTTGAAATACTTAATTACTGTGTCAGTGTTGTTCATGTGGTTATGCAGGCGGAGATGGGCAATATGATTACATTTTTTATGATGCTCAGCCAAAACCATGGACAAATTGTATCAATCATAACAGGGGTGGCCAAATTTCTCTGTTGGCGGCCCGCATACTGCCCAAAAAATTTTAACCAGCGGAAGCAATTTAAATCAGCTTTCCCTTGAGCTGTGGATCTCCATAGGCTTCTTCCTTGAATAACTACCGCAGGGGAGTTTTTCCTTGCCCCTGTTGCTCTTGGGCGCTCCATAAGCACCACAAAACAATTCTATTGTAGTTAGCACTGTATACGTTGAATTGATATTTTTAGTTATTGGTCTATCAGTAGAATGATGTCATACAGAACAAGGCATTTGATTTGTAATGGCTAACAAATGGCTAGTAACATGCTTGTTAATAAGCAACTAGGTTGTAAATACTGTATGTGTGTGCTAAAGTGTTACCCCCTTTCTTAGTTGAATTCGGGAAGAATGTGAGAAACATTTTTAGAACAATTAATCTGTTTTTGTTTGAATTGCAAATAGTAGACAGTACTTGCTCTCACTACACCAGGCTTTGTTAACAAGAAAAGCCACAAAGACCAGAAAGAGGAAAACCACAACAGCCACAATCCCAGTCAGCCAGTTAGGTAGTCCCCTCTGTGCTGCTGTGTCTAAAAATGAAATTCCAGAGACATATATTAGCAGAATTGCACCCTTTTTATCTGAGGATTATTTAAATGCTGCACCAACAGAAAAAAACAACTAAACAAAATAAGTAAATAAAAACAAAAAGAAAAAAAATGTACTTGGAGATAACGGACAAGGTTTTCATATGAAGAATATTCTTCTGTCGACAAGTTCCATTTTTGTTACTTACTTCTGTTTACCTTTTCAATCTGTGTTGAATAACCAATCTAATTTGCGTTTCCTTATTTAGATTAGACAGATATGTATAAACTTCCCTCACATCAGACTAGTAAAACTAAAAAATACTTATCAGCTATATGTGACACACTCAGAAAAATTGATCATTTGAACAAAAAATAGTTTTTACTGATCTTGCAATTTATAGTTCAGTGATGTAAATGCTAAAACTGTTGTAAAAATGACCAAATCAGGGAACGCACATTCTTTCACAATGTAATGAAAAATAAGTTATAAAGTAGACAGGTTAGGCAAGAGAGAATATCAAACATACCTGTTTGTGCTAAAGCCACACCTGACATTGCAAGCAACCAGCAAAGCACAAGTCCTACTCTTCCCATTGTTGGTTAAAACTGGATTTTAAAAAAAACAACAATATATTGCCGCAAAAAAAATAGAAGATGAAATGTAATTGTCAATCTTTTAATCTAGAATATTGTGTACTTTTTGCCCTCCTGTCTCAGAGAGTGAGTCATAAATATGTGTCCACTAAGCGCAATGAGAACTGCGTTCACGCCTGTGAATGATTTACTAAACAGGAAATCATGAAGGGAGACCATGGACCATTTTGTTTTTACAGAGATGTGTTTATATTGTACATAGCCTACTCATAGTAGACATCTTTCATAGACATCTATGCTATGATAATCATACACCGGTTTGCTCTTTAATAACAGAAGCATCGGTTTATAACTTATTTTCACTTATTTTTCATCAAGTGAGTGTTCCAACCAGCTATTGGATCAACTGTCTGTGGACAGAAATGCAGTTAATGCAATATTCAAGTTAAACTGTTTTCAACAATCGCTTTATGCCATATTTACAGTAAATTAGTCACAATTAAATCTATTATTGGGGGGAAGATGTGTATTTGTACGTGTTTCCATCCATTGATATTCACATAACTTATGGAAACCTGTTATACCTTCATCTTAAATCACCCTTCTTCAAATTAATTCAGGCAAAACCCCAACAGTGAAGTATAAGAGGTCCTGTTTTATCACTGATCTTTTTGCACCCATAGAAAGATCATTCACCATGACATTGATGGTCTGAGTCTTCCTTCTGCACAAAGATGTTGATTTGCGGTGGTTGGCCCTAAAAAGACGTTAGGCTTACCTACAGTATAAATCATGAGTTAAATCAATATTAATATTGGTTAATTGATATTGGCCAACATAATATTGGCATAGGTTGTTTTTTGTTTTTTTTTGAAGCGATATGGTTCATAGACATTGACAAAATAAATTGCTTGAATGTGAAATTTGGGAATTTAAATACCATAGCTTTGTTGTTATTAGGGTTAGTTTAATAAAGTGCAGTGGCAAAATATCAGGCCTAAATGATTTTCTTAGGTATTTGAAATATGTAATGACTCAAAACTGACTGCCAAACATTTTCAACACAGCAGTTTGGATACTTGTTCAGCTACCTCGCCTACAGTGGCCTTGCATTGCCAGTTGTATATTTTCCTTTTCTCCAAAGGTGTGATTTTAGGCTGTGTCCAAAGATGCAATAGTTCATTTTCTGAAATATTTAAAAATGAGTTGTTAATAATGTCCATGTAAAAGAATAATGAGGGTGAGATTAATATTCAGGCAAGTGGTAGACCTATTGACTGGAAGGTCATGAGACAGACCCCGGTGAAGATCTCTCAGAGCATTAGAAACTAGGAATATTGGAGAGTGAGTGTGTGTGAGAAAGAGAGAGAACATCTACAGCTAACCAGCATCTCGTAAATGGACAACTCCTTTCAACAATGCCACGCTGGCCCGCCCACTCATCAATGCATGGATAGCCCAGGGGGTGTGGCTGTGATGGCAGTGCTGATAGTGGCCGAGTGCATCCTCTGAGAATTCGCTCTGCCAGCCAGTGGACAGGCTGAGAACCAGACATTGTTTTGGTTCACTGTAGTCCCAAGAGACATCACAACTCCTCCACCTCACAGAGATTGGCTCCTCAATTGATTTTTTTCTCAATTCATTATTTCATTATCTTGATCCATCAACAATTAAGGTTCCCTCTCTAGGCTATCTGTCTATAGGTAACTGCTTTCTTCCTCATGGGAAAAGTGAGAAAATAGCACCGCATACCCTTTGGAATCTTAAAATATGGTTCATTGTCAAGTATTTTGGATTTAAAGTTGGATATTTCATCACCTAGCAACTTTCCTCATAAATTCGCTGATACAATGTTTTCTGCTTTAAGGTTTAAGGTACTTTTCACCTCTGGTTCATTTAGGACATGGGCTAGTGTCTTTCCTTGGATCTTTTCTTTGAGTGTGCGGTAGCTTACATTTTGGGTAGATGTAGAGCTCTCATCATCATTTCTAATTTGTCCAATTTGTTTAACAATCTGTGAGGTCTCATCTACATAAAATTATACACATACACATACACTGTTGTATAGTTCACATCAACATAAACACTGCCCCATTTCAAACTTATTGTATAAGTTTGAATATCTGATCCCATATTTTATACTTTTCATGTTTTTTCTCGCTTACTTTCGGTATCCAATCGCAGAACAAAAAGGGATTTGCACGGCCCTCGATTGCATTTTACGTCACGTGGTGGCTCTGGCATTGGCTCCGGGGTATGTACAGACGCTATGATAGACATTTGTAGCCCCCAATAAACGACTCTGGACAATCGTAAACGATGCTTCCGCTACAAGAAATGCAATAGGTAGGTCCCCAGACTAAATATCACTTGTGATTTTAGTTTGGCATTCGCCAGGCTACAGGCCTACATATTTAAAGAAAAATTAATTTGAACTTTCCAGCAAATATGTTAAACAAATTAAGATAAAAGGTGCAAGACTGCAATCCACAATATTTCTCTTTTTCTACTTTCTTGTGAAATACAGAATTGAACTAGAAAAGCGCTCAGAGAGCGCAAACATACATAATGGTCACAGACATATAAATTCCAGATCATGTTCTGGATCACCGATCGCCACCAAAATCGAATTCTTGCTTGTCCCAATATACACTTTGTCCGAAAATTTCATCCAAATCCGTGCAGTACTTTTCGAGTTATCCTGACAAACAAACAGACAAACCAACCCAACCGAAAACATAACAGCGGAGGTAATAATAATAATAAAATGTCTTACACACACTACACTATATATAAACAGGCCATACTAAATCTATGGATGAGTTATGGCTAATGATGCGTAAGATGAGCTCCACAAAGGGGAGGAGGAATTGGGTAAATGGTTTGGTGTTGCCCCGCCCTCCCTCTCCTCTGGGAGCTGGGCCATAAACTGTCTTTTGTAATGGCTTTGGATGCTTATCATTTGGACCAAGTCATACATTGAAAATGACCAGTGACATTCTGCCTTCCTCCACCACATCAGTTGGTTCCCACGTTTAATTACTAAGTTATAGTTAGATAATTTTACTCTTATGCTACTGTTGTTGATATCATAAGACCCTATGCTATGCTCTTTACATATAATTTTGGCTATGCATTTTTAACGCTGGAAAAAAATTCTCTGGTGGCTGTAGCATTCATGTCTGTAGCATTCACTGTCATTTTGTGGTCTATCTCCATCATTAAGTGGGATGATGTGTTGTCGTATGAAGGGTGAACACAAGTGTAATTCCCACCATCCAGGTGGTGATTTTTCTGGTCTTAAGAGTTGAGGAAATTGCTTCCTTGGCCATACTGACTTGATAGCGAAATTTCATGCAGCGACAGGAAGTATGGGCTGACCCAGGCTAGGAATAATGGTCTTGGTGGAAGTGTTTCATCTCAGCAGCCTTAATCCCTAACACAATTAGCATCTAACAGTCCAAGTAAAATTTGGGGAAATGTTTGGAAGGTTTTTCTGGCTAGCTCTAGTTTTTGCACCAAAAACTACATTACTACGCTAACCGGTTTAGAACATGGCATTTTTTGCCCATGTCTGTCTGCAGTTGGTGCGGGTTTGAAAGCTGAACAATGTTTGTCTCCAGATCTATCCCATCTCGAAGGTGCTACATCTGATTGAGACTGCTCACCAGTGAAGTCAATGTAACCCTCCGTTGAGATGATTATTCAGATTAATTCTAGGCTAGAACACATTAAGTTTTGCTAGGCGCGTTCTGTTGAGTTTGTTGGCAAAATTGGAATTTTCTCACAAAAAAATACTAGTGATGTGAGTGGCTATTAACAACAACAATCATAAATAATAGACAATCAACTTTGTACAATATTTGTTTTATTTCTCTAAATACAAAAGCAAAAATAATTACATCATGAATAAGCAATAAGATTATCTGTCAAACAAAGAAAGACAATAGTAACATTATGTTTATTAACACAATACTGATGACTGCTTTTTAAGTATCATCTATAGCCTACATTGTATTAATCCTTGAACCAGGGGAATGGTCGGTACTATCTGAGGGAATTGGATTGGCATAGGCCTACCACCCTTGTGAATTAGAAAATAAATTATATCATTGGATTGGTGATACCTACAGTATTGGAGGATTACTGGTGGGGTCAAATTTAACTAGATATTTCTACAAAAACCTCCCCAGCTAATTATTTACAGTAAGACAACACTTTTTGTTAAAATAGTGATAAAACAAACTAAACAGGGTGATAAAACACAACAATAGGCCTACTAATGCAATCCATATCATTTTTGTCTGTGGGACACCTTGACTTACTAGACTTCCCCTTACCAAATTAGAGCATCTGGCTCAAGGACTACAAGTTAAACCCAAATCTGAACTGGACTTCAAAATACACCACGACATTTCATGGCAGGTTAAAGACAGGCTGAATTCTACAATGCATTGAAAAATGTAAGTAAAAAGTTCTCAAAAGGGGGTTACTAAGCCAGCGATTGACCATAACTGCATAGCAGTAATTGAATTGAATGAAAACAATGTTTGCTTTTTAAATGGTACATGGACTGCATTTATATAGCACTTTTCTACTCCTACGAGCACTCAAAGCGCTTTACAATGTAGCCTATGCCTCACATTCACCCATTCACACACCGGTGGCACCAACTGCACCACCACCACCCCCAAGTTTTAAGCTTTTCTCTTTAAGAATTCATTTCTAATAAAGTATGATACCCTACTTTTACAGTACACTACCATTAATTGTGTGTAAAAAGATGAAAACACATTAATCACAAATACAGAACTTGAAAAGGAAATATTCCATTTAACAAAATAACAAAGTTTCAACCCCTGGAAGCCCCTGCTGCAACCTCATTGAACCTCACAAATTCAGTACATTTATTACAAATGCAGTAAATCCTTCAAATCTCAGAACATAAAACTTTGTAAAAAAAATTAAGTACACAGTACCTCAATCCCATTGTGTCTTAGGCCTACTCCTTCCATAACACATTATCATACTGGCATTGCCAATAAAGCACATCACTCACTGAGTCTAACATAGTTTCTCAATCAGTTTTTTGTGTTTCTCTTTTTTCACGTTTTCACATCCTTGAGCACTTCCATCTAAGTGCAGCACTGGACTTTATCCCTGTGATGAGGGCCACGACTCCAGGTAAAAATCCAGCTCTTCAAAAAGGCTCTCCGGACTGCTCTGTTCATCCTGCAGACTTCCACAACTGGTAGAGGGAGACAGTATGTCCTGCATCTGCTTCTCTCTCACCTTCTGGTTGTCCTCCTCCTCTGATTTAGGTGCCATTACATCAGCCCCGTGTAACATCGACCCCTCCTGGTCACTCAACAACTTGCCAAGGAAGTTAATGTACTTCATGGCAAGGCGAAGAATCTCATTTTTGCTAACTTTCTTGTCAGGCGGGTGTGTGGGAATAATTTTACGGAGTTCAGCAAATGCTCCGTTTACATTCTGCTGGCGCCAGCGTTCACGGCTGTTTGTAAAGATCCGACGAACAATCTTTGGTTGAGAACCTGACAAGAAAAGAACACACAGAGTTGATATAAAAAAAATGTAGGCCTACAGCTTAGATCGCAGTGCCATGTAACATGTAGATATTATCTCTCATATTCATCTATATTATTTAAAATACAAATTTCAATGCATTAATCAGAACCTTCATTAGCTGTGTTCAACAGCAACCTTAGACAGATCCAATGACTTCCATTGTATATTGGCATAAGCACATTATGAAAGTGTTATCATGTTCAATAAGCTCAAATGGCAAATCATTTTTACTTGGCAGTACTACGCACCATCTCTGAATCTTTTGCCTGAGTATACAGTGCAGGACCACACAGCTTATTCTAACACATTTCAGGCATCTTTCTGTTTCTAGGCAAGGCTACAGTAGGCCTACATATAACAATTTCTTTAGCCATGTAATTTTCTGGTGTGCGATTTGCAGGAGTTACCCAAGTTGTGTATATTTGGAATACATTTCTTACACAGCTCCTTTAAGTCTGGTTGGAATAGCTTATTCAAAAAGATCAAAAAGCACCTTACCATTACCGATAACAACTTCATAAGGTGCAGAGCGACGCTTCATGCGATTTGAGAGTGTGCCAAAGTGTTCCACTCCATATCCACTGAAACAAAAGGGAGTCCAATAACCAATTCAGCTGAATAAGGAAATCCTTTTTCAAGACCCTAAAATTATTAGTCTTGAAATAGCTTTACATGAAAGCAAAATTCATGATTCAATTCAAACTTTATGAATATGCTACCACTGTTATAGCTATTGAACTGCAGTCTCCAAAGAATTTTTTTTTTTTTTTTTTTTTGCCACAATTGAAAATGGCAGAATTTGTTATTCACCCTAAATGTGACAACTATTGCCCTGTTGGAATAGGGTTTGCAATATAATATAGCCAACAAACCTGCCACTTCAAATTTTAGATTGTCACAATGTTATTGGATACAATTTGATTTCTAGATGGCTTTTTAGGTCAATTTTGGGTCAAAGCGTAGGCCATAGCTTTTAAATAGCCTAACATAAATAAGACAAAATACCATTTCAAAATTTTCTAATGTTCAGCTCACTTTGAAATAACCTAAATCAAATTCAGAGTGGGCCTATTTTATTATAACCTAATCTATAGGCTTCTGCAAAAGCATTAGTCTGCTTTCATTAGAACAGCAATTACAAAAAGCAAACTTACAAACTTTTTCGGTTCATGATACAAATGTTCATGCATACAAATTATATACTCCTGACCAACGACAGTAGGCCTAGGCTACCAGTTACAGGCTAACACAGAATAGGATGTTATTAAACCAACAAGTTTAACCCTACCTGTTAGTGCAGATGGTTGGTTGTGTGAGCATCCCTGAGGCCGACAGAGGAAACCCCGCAGAACTTTGTAGCACCATGTTAATGTTCCTTGGAGTGTTGTGGAGGGGCTGGCAGGGTGAGGCAACTCGGTCTGCAATCTAGCCTACTGTCTGCATGTAGCCTCTCTCCGCGCTTTATATCCACGCACGCTGAGGCTTCCTTCATTCCCAGCGGGTTCGCTCAGTGACGCATCCTTTTCATCCCGCTGTAGGCTACGCGGTTTCCTTAGAAACACCATTTATCAGTCCGGTTGAAGTGGTCCGTTGGGATTAATAGCATAGGACAGAGCCCACTTCCACCCAAGCGGTCCCACCCCCATCCGTCTCAATCTCTCGGCCTGATGTCGTGTTGTTTGTCGTGTCTTCCTGCTTTTAGTCTGTCACGCTCGTTTGTCGTGTAGTCAGACATGCTCCACCACCTAGAGCGGTTGGCCTATGGACTTGTTTCACACCTGAACATTCCATAACTGAATATCTAGCATTGAAATGCATTAGATTTATGAATCTTCCTGACTTGAAAAAATGGGTAATAACATTTAAAACATGTCTAAATTCACTTTCTTTCAAATAATAGGCTACACATTTGAAGCACACAAATTGGTAGGTCCTGAATAGATAGAAGCTTCATACACATAAATGTAAAACCACTTTTATCTATTCGGGACTTCCAAATTTGTGGGCTTCAAATGTGTAGCCTATTATTTGAAAGAAAGTGAACCTGTGCAAGCTACTGTAAACTGCATGGAAAAAAATAGCAGATAACATTGATGGAGCTGCAAGTAATGAATTCTGATGTTACATTCTTTGCCAGTGGAGTGGCTGGTGAATCTGTTCCCCCCCTATGGGGAAATGCCCATTCCCACCATTTAAAATGACTTTTAAAGATAATAATGATTGAGTGTTCAAACAAATAGGTTTAAGGGGTTTCTTTGGGTGCTGGTTTCATTTATGATGGTTTTGTAGTCATTAAATGTGAGGTTGACATCATGGACATTTTGCGATTTCGATTAGGCCCTAAAATTCTGTATTTTACTGTATATGCATTATAGCCAATTAATTCAAATTCAATGCAAAAGTATTCTTTGTTTGTCATGAACAATATAGGCTACTTGAACTTGTGTAAAACAACATGTGTAACATCATTGCTTCACAACAGAATTACTACATTCACTATATACAAGGTCCCATGGTTTTATAACCTTTGAAACACCTACAGTTAAATCTGAGGTTGGGAAACTGGCTTTTCAGTTCTTTGCACCAAATAAGTGGAACCAGCAGGAAGTTTTAAAACTGAACCAACTTGTGTCTGCAGACAAATTTAAAGCGTTGATAATTGATATGAATCCTATATGTAACGGAGGCCAGCTAGCGCGGCTAGCTCGGTGGTAGTGTGTAAATCCTCATCACCCAATTCCATGGGCGCTTCTAACACGCTGAGTTAGAAACTTGGGCTTTTAGCTCAGTTGGTTAGAGCGTTCCACTCCCACGCCGGGAGTTTGTAGCTTGCGGGGTGGCGGGTTCGAGACCCGTGTGCGGTGTGGTCCGCCACCGGCTACATTGGTGCCGTGACCCGGATAGGAGTGAGGATTTGGAGGGTGAGTGTAACGGAGGCCAGCTAGCGCGGCTAGCTCGGTGGTAGTGTGTAAATCCTCATCACCCAATTCCATGGGCGCTTCTAACACGCTGAGTTAGAAGCTCAGGCTTTTAGCTCAGTTGGTTAGAGCGTTCCACTCCCACGGCGGGAGTTTGTAGCTTGCGGGGTGGCGGGTTCGAGACCCGTGTGCGGTGCGGACCGCCACCGGCTACATGTACATAGGCTAAGTGTTGTTTTTGATTTTTTTTCTCCTTTTGTCTTTTTGTTTTTCCCTTGTGTACTTTTGTTAGTACTTTTGTTTGCTTGCATCTTTTTTTATTGTCAAATCAGGGCAATGCTGTAAAAGAGCTTGATGCTCAGTCATTTTTCCCTGAATAAACAATGGATGATGATGATGATGATATGTAATATAAGACTATTAGGCCTAGTTGCTATGCCGGCACCTCAGATAAATGCAGAATATCACCCAGTTCTTCTTCTATATCTTTTGCTTTGTTTGTGTCGACACCCATGGCAGTTCCCTGAAAAAGACAACGTCTGGATGGGAGCATGTTGGGCATGGGAGCATGACTTGGATATAGCCTACCTTTCAGCATTGATATGTGTCCAGATGATGTGTCCAGATGTGTAAGCTGCCCATGCCACACACACTCATGCAACCCCATACCATCAGAGATGCAGGCTTCTGAACTGAAAGCTAACAATAACAGATAACAACTTGTGTTGTCCTTGTCCTCTTTAGTCCGGACGGCATGGCGTCCCAGTTTTCCATGAGTAACAGGGACAATGAAAAACTCCCCTCGCTACTAATATTCATTTTTAGAAAGAAACCTCAGACAACATTTCATACTCATGCTGTTATTCTGTGTAAACCATGGTTTATTTATGTCAATGTCAAAGAGGAAGGTTTTAAGTCTAGACTTTTAAGTATTAAAAGTGTCCGCTTCGCGAATGTAGAGACATGGACGTCGTTAGGTCCATTTTGGGGGGGCTCAAGCCCCCCTAAATTTCCCCCAAGCCCCCCTAACGCTGGGCAGATTATTTTCATTGTATGTAAATTACATCCATTCTTAGCGGTTATATTACTCACGGAATTAACGTCAGATACGCGATCTCCGGACACCATCGGATTCAGTAAGCTCCAAGCTGTCCAATGGTAATAGACTAATTGCTATGATAAACGGTCCACAAGAAAATTCACTCTAAGTGCATGTTAAATTTCTTAAATTCTCCAGCTCTGCCTGCATCCACTGAGAGCATTTTTTCTTGTTGTAGGCTAACTGATGAAGTTTGGTAGGCTACTAGTCTGATCTAGCAAATTTCTAGGCAACATATTCTCCAAAAGACTGAACTATGAAATATAAATTAGCCTGTAGTTTATGCCAGATTACTTTGTCCTACATGCATTGATGGACATGTTTATGTGCATAATAACTCATTTTGCAGATTTTTTTTTTTTTGAGAAACTTTCATATTTGACTATCATCAGATTTCCCTAGGATTTGAACTAAGCTAGTTGTAACCATTGTTGTTTCTTGCTCAGTGCATTAGACTGAATAAATATGTAGCTTTATTTAGAATATAAGAGCCTAGTTCATTTACACCTCATTCATTGATGGACAAACATCTGTCTTCACAAACCAGTCTGATGAATTGATTTAGACTAATTTTGTTAATAAAAATAGCCTAAGATTTGAGATATTCTGATAAATGTCCTTCAAGTTACAGTTGGCAATATACACACATACACTGTATATAATTTATTTATTAAAAATTTTCGGACCCCTCTGGGGCTAAGCCCCCCTTGACTCTCCTAGTGACGTCCATGTGTAGAGAGGAATAAAATTCCATAAGAGAGGTGCCCGATAGGGAAAAGCTCTTCTTCCAATTGTAGATATAGTTGCTTTTTCAAGGAGACCAGTATTTTGAGATCTCAGAGGTCTTCCAGGATGGTATGGAATAAGTAGATCTGTAATTTATGCAGGAGCTAAGCCATTAACTGCCTTTTACGTCATGAGAAGTCAATTCGGCTATTGACAGGAAGCCAGTGTAGAGATGCAAGAATGGGGGAGATATGTTCATATTTCTTGTAGTTCTAGTGAGTGTTCTAGCTGCTGCATTTTGGATCAGCTATAGGTTTTTAATTAAAGTATTACTGCATCCGGAGAACAGAGCATTGTAGTAGTCAAGTCTGGAGGTAACACATGCATGTATTAACTTTTCAGCATCCTCAAAGGTCAAGAACTTTCTAACCATAGCAATGTGTCTTTGGTGAAAAAAGGATGTTTCAGAGATGTAATTTAGGCTACATGACTATTAAGAGAGAGATCTTGATCAATAATTAAACACAGATTTTTCACTTGCAAATGGGTCCTCTAACTGTTACTTATTATATCATATCATATAGCCTACATTTTACTTTTCTAGACTTTAAAGATGAAGAAAAACATGGTTGAAGTTAGTTCTAACTCCGGTAAGGGGCTGTGATGCTCATGGCTCTGTTTTCCACTTTATCGCGATCGCCCCCCAGCGGAACTTCTATGGACTTGTTTCACACCTCAACATTCCGAGGTTCTAAAAGCATTCCATGGTAGTAAACTGAACATTCTATCATTGAAATGCATTGGATTTATGCCTCTTTCTGATTTGAAAAAAATGGGTAATAACATTTAAAATAACACACATTTCAAGCACGCAAATTTGGAGCTCCCGAGTAGATAAAAGTGGTTTTACATTTATGTGCATGAAGCTTCAAACTATTCGGGACCTCCCAATTTGTGTGCTTCAAATGTGTATTATTTGAAGGAAAGTGAATTTAAACATGTTTGAAATGTTATTATCCATTTTTTTCAAGTCAGAAAGAGGCATAAATCCAATGCATTTCAATGATAGAATGTTCAGTTTACTACCATGGAATGCTCTGGAATTAAGGACAGACTCTGCAGTTACCTAAAAATAATTAAAAAAAACACTGTATTTGAAATTAGAGGGGAAAAAAAGACAGAGAGAGAGAGAGAGAGAGGGATGTGTCTTGTGTATTATCTGGATTTAGCCATTTAGCCAGCTGAACCTGAACTCTGAACCGGATGCAACTGTCGGTCGGTCGTGGTGTTCACAAAAAGAGTCATTTAAGAGGACATTTAATCACATGTAAACAACATTGTGCTTTCTTTGTTTTTCTTACTGTAAAGATAGTATTCGGGCTGTAGTGCCCACATTTAAGATTTAAACATTAGGGTCTGCCACGAAGAACAAGATGTCGATGGAAGATCCATTTTTTGTTGTGAAAGGGTAGGCAACGTTTTCCTATGCTTGTAAATGTTTTGATAACGTTAACGTTACCTTTGGAGTTAGCCATAACTGTCCTACAAAAACAGTTAACATAACGCTAAGGAGCATCTAGGCATAGGAACATATTAAATTGTTATTCTAATGCTCACCGTTCGCTTTTATTACGTGAGTAAAATTGTTATCTTGAAGGGCTGTGAAACATGATAGCCTATGTGTAATCTTACACACGACTACAGGATACTGAGTCCGACCCAACGTAAGCTCTAGAAAAAGTCATTCAGATCTTCTCGTTATGTAGGCAGTTTATAGCTATTTATTTTGTACAAAACATGTATAGTTAGTTCACACATTACAAAAGCGCGCTAATGGGACAAATGGGTAATGTTAACTGAACCAGTGATTTCTCGTCTGGTAATAATATTGTGGTAGTGGGGACAGCTAATATGCCTAAATTCAGTAAATTTTAGGTGGTTTCCTAAGTCTGAGACAACCAACAAAACGCTTTAATAAATCATAATTAATAAAAAATATAATTTTGAATACAGATTTTACAAGATTTTTTTTCCAATTGATTGTAACGTAGGTTACACATTGTAGAAGCTGTTTTCTCCACAAAAACGTGCCATGTGGTGTCCCTCACAGAAATCTACCTGAGGCCTAACGTTATTATTCCATGGGCTAGAACAGAAGTTGGTACCACCAAAGGTGGCAAAATCGTGCTAGTGCCAATTTGTTTGTAGGGTGCCTCTGAGTACTAAGAGGCTTGATAACCTTTTCAAATTAGCTTTTGCTATTTCTTTTTCTTTCTTTTTTTTGCTATCCTGTAGCATCTACAGTATACAGTAGGTTTGTGTCTCATATTATGAAGTCCATCTTAAGACATACCAAAGTCCTTCTAAGTCCTTCTAAGTCCTCCTATATAAGTGTCTCTGGACATACCCATACATTTTCTTAGGACAGTGCTATCCAGATTTGGCATCATATAATACAATAGGCCTATTAGTTGTTTATTCATGTTTGATATTAGCTTTCATGTTGAGAGGGGAATTTGTTTTTTTATTTAGTCATAATATTTTTGTGTTCATGTCTACTACTATTGATGATTGATTGAGGCTAAATATCACTAAATATCTGGGTAGACCAGACTGGCTGTAATCTGGTGATACCAGAATCATGATAATTAGACCTTCCATGATATTTCAATTTGAAAGAGAATGTAGGCCTAGGCCTATATCGATCCTGCATTTAGCCTATTGTCAGCTACAGTATTGCTTTCAATCTTTCCAATTTCAGTCTATATTCTGAACATTCTACCATGCAAGCTTAAATTGTCAACTTTAGAATGTAAGTGTCTGTTTGTGTTGACTAGATCAGTCTGTGGAAACAGTTTAGTTTGGCTACGCTACAACAATGGCTGTTGTTCAAAACCAGACTACACCATAATACTTTGTTGTTTGTGAGGCTGTTATATTTATGGAGGGAGCATTGGGATTTTCTTGAAAGGGACACCAAGCAAAGTCTAGGCTACATGCAACCACAAACTAGGGTGGAAAAAATGCTGCATCACCAACACAGTCCTATAATGCCACCACTTAATTTGGTAGTCCTTTCCTGTTGCAAAGCAGTTCCATAGAGTCCCATAGGGAGTTCCCAGGATTGTGTTGTTGAAACCAGAGCCATATATATACCGCTCTGGTTGAAACATGACACTTATTTTGAAACAGGCTACATGAATAGAATTCCTTAGAAACAGGCTTCAGTATGTATAGTCTGGCAACAATGGAAATCCATGGAGAGCCCTTTCTATGGCTCTGACTATGACCAATCAGTCATGTTGGGTTGTAATTGTTCCCCCACGTCAGCTCTGTAGACTGTGCTGCTACTGGGTGGCTATGGCTCCAATAGGTTGCAATGGAGCTACTTAACCAATCTCCTAATGGACCGATATGGTATTGTTCTACCTGCTTGCACTGATGTTCCCTCATTGGATTGCTGTTATCTACTGGCTTACCATGAGGTTCTTTTACTGCATCTCCAACAGGTAGCTCAGCTACTTAAAGGATAGCTCCGGAGTGAATTCAAGCATAGCCCTGTTGAACGAGCCTGCTAAATTCACTAGTTAGCGAGTGGAACAAAATCATTTGGAACAGCATAGAGCTAATTTGAACGCGAAGCACTTTATTGAGTCAAAGTTACCTCAGATCTTACTTTCGGTTTCAACGAATCAGTTTCCATTGATTCAGTGTAAAGTGCTTGCGTTCGCGTTCGGTCTATGCTGTTCCAAATTATTTTGTTCCAATCGGTAGGCTAACTAGTGCATTTAGCAGGCTCATTCAACAGGGCTGTTCTTGAATTCACTCTGGAGCTATCCTTTAAAGGAATACTCCACCCTTTTATGAAATTGGACTATTCACGCCCTTTCCTAGGTAAAAGTATTTTGGTCTTAGTGCATGCATCTTCCTAGTGTGGCAACCTCAATTACAACTCTTATTTAGCTTTAGCTTAGCATAGGCGCTGGAGTCTAAAGTAGCCAGATAGTAACTCTTTGGCAACATTAGATTCCAGCGCTTAAGCTAAAATTGGAATTATAGTACTAGGAAAATGCAAGCACTGAGATCAAAATGCTTTTACCCACATGTAACTCCAGGTAAGAGAGTGAATAACCAAATTTCATAAAAAGGTGGACTATTCCTTTAAGAGTAGATCTCCAAGGGATCAAAGGGAATGTGAATAAGGCCCTATCCCATTACTATCACTTTACTATCACTTCCCCCTCGATTTTGGCCCTAACACTCGTTTTGCGCGTTCATGTGTAAGGGTAGTGTGTCCCAATACTTTCAGGACTGAGGGATAGTGGCTTTCAGCCCTTCAGATCGCCCCTTCAAATGGAGGGAGGTCGTGTGCAGACTTCGCGTACACCCGAAGTGACACCGGTTTGCGACAGTGAAGAGTGCAAATTGGACCGAGGATGTGCTTTCAGCCGAACTCAATCAGCTAAACAAATGAGATTGAGTGATGCTGTACCCGATCTGTGTCCGAATGCACAATGACTGTGTCGCCCATTCTGCTCAGCTCTGGATAAGAGCTTCAAAAATGTAGCTACTATTGCAATGAAGCATATATATTTAATGTCGGGATATCTTAGTTTGATGTAAATTCAGTTGAATTCCGCACAGGTGTGTCAAAACATGACTATTAAAAAGATCGATATTTTTCAAAGTGTGAATCAGTACCCGATCTGTGTCCGAATGCACAAGCTGTGTCCCTTTGTCTCAGCTCTGGATAAGAACTTCAAAAAGATAGCTAGTGTTGCAATTAAGCATGTATACATATTTTTTAATGTCGGGATATCTTAGTTTGATGTAAATACAGTTGAATTCAGCACTGGTGTATCAAAACATGACTATTAAAAAGATCGATATTTTTCAAAGTGCGCAAATCTTTCAACAGAATTACCAGATCCTCTCATGTGGGTGATTTTCTCAATGATAATTTGTGGATGATGGCTTTTGAACAGTTTATGCCGGTTTAGAGCCTTATATCCGTTCAGACGCGTAAAACAGGTGAAGACGGGAAGATTTGCACTTCTCACTACACAATCGAGGGGTGTCTCATCTTGGAGGGAACTCAAAAACGAGTGCTAGTGTTAGGGAAGAGAAATGGGACTGGGCCTTCGAACGAAGTGAAGTTGAAGTGAAGATGAAATTACCCACGATTCTTTGCGAACTCAATCAGCTAAACAAATAGATTGTGTGTCTGTACCCGATCTGTGTCCGAATGCACAAGCTGTGTCCCCTTCTCTCAGCTCTGGATAAGAACTTCAAAAATGTAGCTACTATTGCAATGAAGCATATATTTTAATGTCGGGATATCTTAGTTTGATGTAAATTCAGTTGAATTACGCACTGGTGTGTTAAAACATGACTATTAAAAAGATCGATATTTTTCAAAGTGCACAAATCTTTCACCAGAATTACCAGAACCTCTCTCATGTGGGTGATTTTCTCAGTGACAATTTGTGGATGACTGTTTTTGAACAGTTTACCCTGGTTAAGAGCCTTATATCCGTTCAGTCTTAACGATAGACGTGTAAAACAGGTGAAGACGTTTTTAGGCGAAGTGCTGTCCCATTTATTAGGGGAAGATCTGCACTTCTCACTACACAATCGAGGGGTGTCTCATCTTGGAGGGAACTCGAAAACGAGTGCTAGTGTTAGGGAAGAGAAATGGGACTGGGCCTAAATATCATAAAATTATGAAGGATTAAACCTATTTAAACAAAATTAAACCTACCCTGTTTGATACACAATAATCCTAGGGTTAGTCCCTAGGGTCCCTAGACCCCTTTTACTGCTCTCTGAGAGTTGATGTTGGTTGTGGTCATTGAAAATAACGATGCCAATAAAAGTCAACATAAAAATTAATAAATTAAAAATGGGTCACATCCTAAACACACAACGGTTATTGGGCTAGACCACAAAAGCCTCACAGCCCTACCAACAGATTAGATGGACAGTGTATTTGTGTTCACTCTTCTCACTCCCTCCCTTCATAAACAGTTGTTCTATTCTGCCTCGTATAAACTGAAACATTCTACAGAATATATCTTTCTAGCCAAACGGGGCCTATAGTTTTATTTCACTGATAACTGGAGCGACACAGATGCGTGACTTCCCTGGCTCAGTCACTGGACTAACACACAATGTCCATGTGAACAACAATTCCCATTGATACATCCTTTCTCTTTTTTTTCTTGTTTCTCTGGTTACACTCTTAACTTGTAAACAATGTGCAAGTACTCTTAACTTGTAAACAATGTATGTCAAGTATTACTGAAACTTACAAAACATAAAGCTGGTCAAAATCCATGACCGCTGCCACCATGTTATTCTTCCTCAAACGTACTACAGAATATATATTTCTAGCCCAACGAGCTATAGCCTAGTTTTATTTAACTGGAGTCACACACAAGAATGTCCGTGTGGACAACAATTCCCCTTGATACACCAGTGACAACCTGGCCAGGGTAGCACCACCCTGTACATCTTCTGAGTATTGCACTTCACTTAAGTATTATGTCAGGGATATCTCCAAAGGCTGCAAATGAAACGCCATATCTCCCAAAATAGCCCCAATGAAGACCATCTTATTTTACATTTACATTTAAATTAAGGCTTTTTCTGTGTTCACGGAGGTGTCCTGTTTAGTATGAATGAAATAATATTTGGGTGGATGACGGATAGCAAAATTCAGACTGTCCTTTTGTCACACACGTATAACAAATGGTAATTGTTAAGAATTGATATGGAAATGTTGTTGGTCTGATGGGATCAACTTCCTGCATAATAAAATTGTTGGTGTTTTATTTAGATTTTGACATAAAACAATTATCCAAACATAAAATATGTCATATGGTGTGACTGTCCACTATGAGTGTGATTTTCCTAATTAGAGTGTGTACCCATATAAAGTATAAATATTTTAAAATTTTACCAGGCAAATAAAATAACTTTCTATAACCACAGAAAGTTTCAATGCCCATGCATAACGTCCAACTAAGTTCTAATCAAATATATTTTGTCCATAAAATGGATGTCATATGGTGTGACACTATATTTTATATTTTCAACGGGCATTAATTTGGACATCATTGCCATGGCACGGACCCTGCTTAATCAGGAAGTTACAATAGCATGTCAGGAGTGATTGGCATGATCAGGAGGTCAGGTCTGCCTTTTAGATTTTTATATAAAAAGCTCCATATCCGACATCACCAATAGTGGCCAAAAATTGGTGTCTTATGGTGTGACGTCATTTGCAATAAAAATAGTTATTTTTCACAAATCTTCTTTATGAATTCTTAGAAAGCATTGCTGCCATGTGGTCAGTTGCATGCTAAATAATATCTAGCTGTATTTAGTTGTCTAATAAATTAGATAAACTGTCAAAATGTCATATGGAGTGACACTTTGTCATATGGGGTGACATTGTTAATTACATTGTTATTACATAGGGACATTGTACATATGTGACTCTGCACAGCGAAATCAGTCGCATTGGCATTTTTTTTCCAAATTAAGTTATTGCATTCACGTGAACGGCAAGAAAATAACCTTTCAAATGATACCACTATCGATACTATTGGACAACAAATGACATAGATAGGAGCGTGTTACAATGTTGCAAGTCAGAAAAATTGAAAAGCGGAGAAAAACAACGCTGAAGTTTGTTAGCTTGAGGCAAAGGAGTTATTAGGCTAGCTATTTTGAACATTATGCTATCAGTGAACTCAGCTGAATGAATTCTGCTACTAGTCCAACCAAACCAGTTAAATGATATCAAGCCTACTTATCTAACATGCAACCAAGACAGGAATACCCCTATTTGTGGACTTTACATGAAATATGGATATAACATGGATATAACTTGAAGTTAAGTTAAGAAGTTAAAGGTAAGAGCCAGTGGATGGTTTGGTATTTTGCTATGAAGTAGGCTAGGCTACGCAGCGATGCAATGTGTGGATGCAGCTGTTAGTATGGGATTTATGGTTGTCATGTCCCTCATCTGAGTGATATCCTTGAAGCAGAAAAATCAGCAGACAGTTAATACTTGGCTTGTGCCGTTTATAGCACTACCTAACGCTTAACAGCTTATTAAACTTCCAGTTATGCCAACTAGCTACGCCAACTTTAGAACCCGTCTGACTAGCCAGCTTCCAACTCCGTCAGATTCTCCACCCGACGTTAGCTCCATCTAGAGGAATTTTATGGACCCCGACACAATCTGCAAGTTACTTATAGCCTAGTTTATGAAAATGAAAAAGACCTTTACATTCAGATAATTTTTTTTTCTTATAATCTATGACGAATGTTCACATGCCCTGCTGTACAAACCAATTATTAAATCAGTTTCAAAGTCTGCTTTTTATCACTTAAAAAACATCTCCAAATTAAGAAGTCTTATGACTAAACCTGATCTGGAGAAACTCGTACATGCTTTTAGCAAGCTTGACTACTGTAATGGTCTCCTCACAGGCTTGACCAAAAAAAGTATTAGACAGCTCCAACTAATTCAAAATGCAGCTGCAAGGGTCCTCATGAAGGCAAGGAGATACGACCATATCACCCCACTACTCAGGACCCTACACTGGCTTCCAGTCAAACAGAGAATAGATTTTAAAGTGCTCCTCCTTGTTTTTAAATCACTGAACGGGAATGGGCCCATATATCTTGTGGACCTACTCCACTACCAAACCCACTCCAGATCCCTTAGATCCCAAGACAGACAGCTTTTAGTTAAACCATCCGTCAGAACTAAGAGTGGAGAGTCAGCCTTTAGTTATTATGCCATTCATCTATGGAATCAGCTTCCCTTAGCTATAAGAAATGCACCCTCAATTAATAGCTTCAAAACCCATATAAAAACCCATGTATTTGCTACTGCTTTTGCATAGATCATCCTACAAAACTGTGTCTATTACATATACTTTTTCTGTTCTGTCTAGACTTGTATTTGTGTGTGTGAGTGTTTGTGTGTGTGTGTGTGTGTGTGTGTGTGTGTGTGTGTGTGTGTGCGTCTGCGTGTGTGTGTGTGTGTGTATATTGTGCATATGTAGATGTTCTATGGGTTTATGTGTATACTGTATATATGCATGCATATTATTAATTCTTACTTTCTGTTTTTATTGTGACTCATATGTTAGTATCACTATCTTTTTATATCTTTTTTTATTTTTATTTTTTATTTTTGTTAAAGCACTTTGAGTTGCCATTGGTATGATACATGTGCTATATAAATAAAAATGCCTTGCCTTGCCTTGCCAATTAGCACTAGAAATCTATGACAGCTAAGTTAGTATAATGCTAAATGGATACACCTTCTCAACAAACACATTTTTAACCCATTTCAGGTATGAATTTCGGCATAAGTTAACAACAATCTGAAAGGGTAGACTTTATTCTGTCAAATTATGCTGAAATGTGAAATTCAACTTTTTTTGGTGCAAGCATTCCATTTTTAGAATTTTCTCAGAAACGAAGCTTGCGCGAAGCGACTGACTTCGCTGTGCAGAGTCACATATGTTATTTTTTCAGTCACACTATATTACATTTCTGTCACACTCTATGACCAAACTGCATTTTTATATTGAAATATATGTAAACACAAGTAAAGTAAAGTAAACACAAGTTCAATTTAAAAATCATATATGAAATATATTAAATCTGTTAAGAATTTAGTAAAATAGGATCTGTACAATTTATATTTCCCTTTCCCATTCCCCCCCCCCCCCATGTCATCATGTTTCACATGTAATATGCAGTTAAAAAATAGATGTTATTCCTAAATTTCTTGTCAGTGGACTTCAAGATTCATTGTTAATGATTTTATTTTCATGAAATACCTTTTTTTGCACTTATACATTGTGGTTTGGTGCATTTCATCATATGGTGTGACACCATGTCATTTGGTGTGACATCAAAAAATCATAGAAAATGTCATAAAAAAGCACTTTCTAACGAACACATCATGACAAAATCAATAGTGTAGAAAGGAAATGACATCTGCAAGAATCTCAAGAATTTTGAGCAACTTTTGACAAAGAATGTCAGAAATACGCTAAAATATCTGGTTAGACTTCAGACCATTTTCCTCCTTGACATAATAACTTGTCAAATGTTAAATTTTTATCCTAAATATTCAAACAAATGTTGCATATCAAAGCAAACTTGATTGAAAAGAACATTGACGTAAATTAAAGTAGAAAAAAATACCTAATTTTTGTTTTATATCAAATTGTTTTAATGTCACACCGTATGACAGTTTTAGGCACTACCTTGACAAATTCATATATAAATACTTATTTTAATTTAAAAATGTAAAAAATATTAGGCTCACAGCAACACATAAACACTTTTTAGGGATGGTATTTGAAGTTTTTTAAAAATCCTTTTTTCAGGCTTAGGCCCTATTTGTCATCCACCCATTTACGTTTCTCTGGAAACTTCACAGACTCACAGACTCAGTAAAAACTATAATCTCCCATAAAAGCTTGTCCATTTTTCGTCACGTCCATAATGCCAAATTGAAAGGCTATATTCTTATGATGTAAATCATGATATGATTTTTTTGTGTTTGCCTGTATTCAGCCAAAGCGTTTGCATATAAGAAAACTAGAAAAGTGCTCAGAGAGCGCAGACCTCCGCCAAGGCAATGTGGTCACAGACACAATATAAATTCTAGGTCATGTTCTGGATCACCGATCGTCACCAAAACCAAATCAGTTCTTGCTTGTCCCAATATACAAATTTCATCCAAATCCGTGTAGTGCTTTTCGAGTTATCCTGCTGACAAATAGACAGACAGACAGACAAACCAATGTGACCGAAAACATAACATCCTTGGCGGAGGTAATGAACAAAATTGCCAGGCCTGCAGGGGTTATGTGTCATTTTGTTCATCAATAATGCATGAAAATGCCACGTCCATAACGCTGGAATTGCCTACTGTATGGGCAATTCCATGAAAGATAAATTATAACATCTGCTATTATCAGGTGTCACTGCTGATCAAGTTAGTTACTGATCTGTATTATCCAATGTTTTTTTGTCTGCAGGGAGGTACAGAAGGCTGTAAACACAGCCCAAAGTCTACACCAAAGATGGAGTGAGCTACTTCAGAATCCTGGTAGCTCCTCATCAGAGGAGGTAGATTGGACAACAAACGAATTGAGGAACAGCTTGCGATCCATTGAGTGGGACCTAGAGGATCTGGATGAAACCATCAATATCCTTTGATGCGGAGTTTTCTGTCATCTTTTTAGTCATTTTCCTTCTGTTCATTGACCACCACAATGACATGACCAAGATGTTATCAAAACGCTTATCATACGCTTTCAAACTCTGCAGGTGATGGCAATATTATATCCCTATTTCACCAACATGAACCAGGTGCTGGGTTGCTGCCTGTGGCATTACACTGTTGATGCTGCCTTCTGATTATCCAAGAACCAGTTTGTTTTCCCAAACACTGAGAGCTGGAGTAGGGCTCATTGGGTACACCAATTCCACCAAAACCTTTCCAGTGTAATCACAATGCAGCCTCATCACCATTGCTTTGAGCCATAACTTGCTGCCTTTCCTGCACTGTTCATATTCTCTCAGTCAAAGTTGCTTGGGAAAGATTTATAGATTGCATGTATCAAATAACCAAGCATTCACAGATTTAATGATAAGTAATGACTTAAAGGAAGATACCGGAGTAAGTTTAAGCATAGCCCTGTTGCACAAGCCTTCTAACAGCAATATATTTCGCATGAAATGAAAGAATTTTGAACAGCATAGACCGAACGCGAAACGGTTTACATTGAGTTAATGTAACATCAGATCTTACTTTCGGTTTCGAACAGTCAGGTCCCATTGATTCAGTGTAAAGTGCCTGTTCGCTTCTGCGTTCGGGTTCGGTCTGTGCTGTACCAAATTATTTTGTTCCACTCGCTAGCTAGCGTATTTAGCAAGCTCTTTCAACAGAGCTATGCTTGAATTCACTCCGGTATTTTCCTTTAACAACTTAAGTCTGAATGTAAGGTGTGTAAGTATTGCTGAGAGCTGAGAAAAACTACAGAACTTAACCATTGACATGCAACTTTGACTGAGCGACTGTGACCTGCTACGCCAGTGTAGCCTGGGTGAGTTCCTGGTTAGCAACAATCATAGCAGTCATTTCCCTCTTAGCAGTCAGCAAGGATCACAAACACCAAGATATACCATCTTGGGCTTCTCTCTTGAAAATTATCCAAATATTTTTTTGGAAGGGGCATGGAGGCAAGATTTCAATTACGTGTTGGTGAGGTCACTGCGGAGTTGTGTTTGTGGTGATATATGTGTTTTAGCCTTAACATTTTTCTGCATGTATCGTGGAGGCCAACCCAAAGAAGTTTAATTTGGATGCTGTAGAACTTGGAAAACGGAAAGCTTTCATCACAAGCACAAGACAAACAGTCAAGGTAAGTATAATGCAGAGCTATTCAATTTGTTTATAATGGGGGCCAGTTCATGAGAAGCATCTCAGATATGGAATGGAAGGAAATAAAGAAAGACAACAAGTTGGAGTGCAGTTCTGAGATATGGCATGAAAACATCTCATAGATGGCAGAACTGACATGAGTTCTTGTGAAATTAAAAATCCATGACCTCAACTGGGAAAAGTTCTGAAAATTGCTTGAGTTGGCAAGGAATGAACCAGGATGGCTCTTACGCTAGGAACTTTTACTGCCCTTCTCTGTTTCTTTACTGCTTCTCAGTTCCTTTCTGTTTATTGATATGTTTCAGGACATGAAAGATCACATGGCCAGTCCAATGGCTCAGGCGGTGATGGAGAAAAAAAATCGTCAAGTATGTACATTTTGTTCATTATATTCAAGATTAATTAATGGCTTAACTTAACTGGGAGACTTAATGTTTACAATTTAAATAAAAAATTAAAACGTCACTGTAACAGTTAATAAAATTAAACTATCACATTTAATTAACTAGCTGCTGTCATTGTAAAGGTATGTCTTATCTGTGTGATGAGCAGTCCAAGTGACAAGAGTGGATGTAATTTTAGACACGTCTTCCATGCATAGTCTGATATTCGTTAACGTTAAATGAGAAATCCTGTGTGATTTATTCCACAGTTGTTTGATGTTACAGAGAGCTGCCTGTAGGGGATAGGAGTAGAAAAATTGATACATTCAATGAAAGGTTGAATAGCAAGCAGCAAAAGTTAACTGAAATGGGAAAGGAAAATGAAACACATGTAGAGCATTAATAGGTATTGTATGTGGATTATGTTGATAGATATGAGTAAGTTGATCTGGTATGTGAAACTAGTGTTTTCTCCCTTAGTGTGCAGTATTGTACAACTTGCCCTCTGATTGCTTCAGATGCTTTGCTTCAGATGCTAAAAAAATTTTATCATCAGTATCAAACAATTGTGTCCTAATGTCTCACATCATCTCATAGTGGCTGAAACATCTGCTCCACCTAGGCCTACCTTCTGTAAATTTAAAAGTCTGAACATCCAAGAACTGAGCATTGACAGACGGTCTTGCATAATTTTTCATGTGTGGGCCAAATTCTGTAGCAAAGTATAGACACCTGTATAAAGTCTTTGGCCTTAGGACAAAGCAGAGAGATGGAAAGTAACCTTGCCTCCTATGACTAAGAAAATTCCAGATTTGCCCATAGGATTTTTAACATATGCTGGAGCTGGGCTGCTAAGGGCTTTTTAAGTTAAGAGTATTTTAATCTTGATTTAATAGGGAGCCAGTGTAGAGATTTGAGAAAAGGAGTGATATGTTTTAGTCCTTGTGTAATCTAAGTTAGTTTTATCAGGCATTTTTGTTTGTTGTAGGCAGCAGCATTAACCTCGCTCATGATTTCAGGTCGATCGTTAAACAAACGTCCAATCAGGAGATGGTAGGAACCGCGGAGAGAGGGATTTAAAAATATGTGACGCAACTTATCTTGCCTTTTTGTCCAGGGTGGGTTTCATGTGAATGGTTGAAGTAGCATGTTAATTAATAAAGATGACATACAGTCCTTTGAAGTAACTCCCCTATGGAAAAGCCTCAGATTAATGACTGCAGATGTGAGCAGCCTAACGAATCAACTGATGTGAGTGAGGTTACAGTAGCATGCGCTGAGCCTAAATTATAGCCGGGCAGAAATTACTGGCATATGTTTTTTTAAGTACATTTTTTACCTTTATTCTTTTCTTTTTCTTTCTTTCTCTTTTATCTTCCCTATGACAAGTGACTTGAAATAGCAAGCAAAAATAATCATACCATAATAAGCTTCCCTTACTTAGTGATATGCCACCATTTGGGGAAATACCCTTATTCTCCACCTCTCCTCGAGTTAAACAACTGAGTTTTACTTTTCTTCGGTTATTCCTGCCGTTCTCTGAGTATGACTGTAGGACTTTTAGCTCCAGCATCATCAACTAAAAAATTTGACTGTTAACATCTCTCCTATTATAGTCTTGTAAAAGTGACTAAAAATTCTGAGTCCCAAATTAAAACCTGACTCTTCTGCAGTTGCAGTTTGTGCTAACACCAACACAAAATGAAAGTTGTTGGGTTTACTGGGCTGATATGACATGAGAATAGTTCCTCCCTAATCTTGATTTAGTGATCTATGCTAAGCTACAGCTGAAAGTCCTACCTCCAGAATCGAAGAACGTCTGGATGGACATGGACTGGAGAAATATATAACTCAACTGTTTAACTCGAGGGGAGGTGGAAAATGAACACATTTCTCAAAATGCTGGCGTATCTGCCAATCTGTTCCGTGTACAGCCAATAGATGACGCTGTTACTCTGCGTATCAAAAGATTTCCATTTCTACACATCCAGACCCGCTAACAACCGAATAGTTTTCAAGTGAATTTGAGGGAGCTATTGTTTTCAGATCATTCCACCTTGAGAAGTTTTCATTTGAAAATGGATAGACCTAAGCGAAGACACCCTGTCAAAATAACAAGGATGGTGATCTAAGATCTTTCGTTATATGGTGAGCATGAGCATCTAACAAATTTTGTAAAGAGCGATGGTTGAAGGTCACTGAAAGTCATTACCTCCACTAAGAAGGTTATGTTTTCATTGGGATTTGTTTCTTTGTTTGTCTGTCTGTCTGTTTGCAACTTTATGGCAACAGTTGTGGATGGGTTCTTATGAAAGTGTTTTTGACCAAGGAAGAACCTATTACATTTTGGTGATGATCAGGATTAGAATATAGACTCTGGAATTTTCCAAAGGATTCCTAATGCTGCTATTGACAGGTGTCACGTCCATCTGTAAACACTGGAACAGTAGGGGATGCAATTGTACATAAACATGTCTGGATGTACATAAACGGGTCTGAAATGCCATCTGGAATTTATATTGTTTCAGTGACCATATTGGGTTGGCAGAGGTCTGCACTCCTCACGCTTTTTCAAGTTTTGTGACTGCATTAATTTTGTTTCCATATGCCTAAGGTCTTAAAATACTGTTTTTATTTTTGGAAAGACTTTAGTTGGAGGAAGTGGCTTACAGGGACCAATCTGGCAACCTGGAGGTGACAAATACACTTGTCTGGAGCAGGAGCTGCATACTGCTAACTCTCAGTTTATTGAAGAGCAACAAACCCAGCAACAAGTATGTTCACTGAACTGTATTTCTATATTGTTATGGGACATATTACACTAGACACTGAAAGGGCTTTGATGCAGACTTGCGTGCTATATATACAGTAGAGTGAATAGATCAGTTTAGATCCCTGGAAACTAACATGGGGATGTGACTAGGGTTGGGTATCGAGAACCAATTCCAATTCAGAACCGGTTCAAAATTATTCATTCCATCGATACTGTACGTCTCCAAACGTTATCAATTCTCTTATCAATTCTTTAGTTTCTCTGCCCGCACGTCGCGGTGCATTAGTGCCACGTGCTAACTGCAATTTTCAATAGCAAGCTATCACATTAACTCCAGTGATTCACATAGCCTTCAATATTGAGAAGACAGAGACACATGGCTGTTCTCAAGCCTATAAAGACTGCCTTTTTTGGCATAAATTAGGCTACTCGGGAATCAATAAGAGTATTGATAAGGAATTGGATTGATAGGCAGCATTGATAATGGCATTGATATTGATAAAATCTTATCAATACCCATCCCTAGATGTGACCATATCTCTTGTGTTCTTTCATTTGCTAAAGCCAAATATCATTATGCTATTAGTAAAGACGCAGAACATACTTTACCATGTCATTAGATGTTCTTAGTATAGTGTCAAAAAATATAGAAAAATATAGTTCTCAGTATAGTGTCAAAGTATAGTATGTACAGTATTAACATTTTTAGCTTTATGATTTTGTGTGTCTGTTTCAGTTCATAAGTGAGAAGCAGGATGAGCAATTAGAGCTTGTGTCTGGGACCATTGGTGTTCTCAAGAATATGTCACAAAGGATTGGCCAGGAATTAGATGAACAGTCTGTGTAAGTCATCTGGCATTTTATTCATGCTTTTGTAGCCAGTGGCGGTCCGCACCGCACACGGGTCTCGAACCCGCCACCCCGAAAGCTACAAACTCCCGGCGTGGGAGTGGAACGCTCTAACCAACTGAGCTAAAAGCCCGGGCTTCTAACTCAGCGTGTTAGAAGCGCCCATGGAATTGGGTGATGAGGATTTACACACTACCACCGAGCTAGCCGCGCTAGCTGGCCTCCGTTACACTCACCCTCCAAATCCTCACTCCCATCCGGGTCACGGCACCAATGTAGCCAGTGGCGGTCCGCACCGCACACGGGTCTCGAACCCGCCACCCCGAAAGCTACAAACTCCCGGCGTGGGAGTGGAACGCTCTAACCAACTGAGCTAAAAGTCCGAGCTTCTAACTCAGCGTGTTAGAAGCGCCCATGGAATTGGGTGATGAGGATTTACACACTACCACCGAGCTAGCCGCGCTAGCTGGCCTCTGTTACACTTTGTTTAACGCAAAATGTGTATAGTGGGGCTGATAAATTATCATGTACCATAATTGATTGTTTAATTACAAGAAAATGATCTCCCTTCAGAATGTGATTCTCTTCCCTGATTTGTCTGATGGGGTGGGCATTAACTTTGTATAGCCGGCTACCTGAGACATTTACGGTATATGTTAAAAAAATTTCACCACACCACATTTTGGATTATCTAAGTAAGCCTAATGCTTAGATTGGGTCCAAGAAATCGAGGCCAGCCCTGCCAGAGACTATGTATAATCTGTAATAATTCTGAAAACACCTGCAAACCCAATTCACACCTGTAACTTACACTCACTGGCCACTTTATTTTAAAAATGCTTGTTAGTTGTTAAGACGAATATCTAATCAGCCAATCACATGACTGCAATTCAGTGCATTTAGACATGTAGAGGTGGTCCAAACAACTTGCTGAAGTTCAAACAGAACATCCGAATGGGGAAGAAAGGGGATGTAAGTGACTGAATATTTCTTATTGTCACTAGGGAGGACTCCAAAGTCAGGTTTTTTACTCATCACTGAAAATTGTTATTTGTTTTACAGCATGTTGGATGATTTCTCCCATGAAATGGAAAGCACCCATTCTAGACTGGACAATGTCATGAAAAAGTTAGCTAAAGTCTCCCATATGACGAGTGGTGAGTAACACAAATACCTTATTTTATGAAGCTGGGGATGTTTTTATCTTATCATTGGGGGCTGGTGGTGAACTAACTACTAGATAAGAAAATGAAGGCAGCATATACAAATAGTGGGCCCATCTCTTCAGGAAATTTAAAATGGTTTCTATCTTCAGATAAAATGTCCTTATAGCATCATAAAGCCTAGTTATAGTCCCATAGTAAGGACACGTAGGTACAGATTTACATATTAAAACACACACAGGTAGCCTACGGATGTACATACAAAGCACAGAAAATAAGCAGACTAGGCCTAGTCAGTTCTAATGACATGACAAAATCATGTTTTCAAGGAAGTAGTTGATTTCAACACATATCTTAGTCATGAACTAGTGAAACTTGCATGCTCATCATGAATCAGTCATGCTCACAGGCGCATGGTACGAGTAGGCTTATTGAGTGTTTCTTAGGGGGCTAAGGTCACGCAGAGCTGACTGCTGTATAAAGCTTTGCAAAAGGGGTGGGAACAGGATTGAAGCAGCAGCTGTGCTTAGGTTGTGTTTTGGCATTTCCAATGCCAGTTTGTGATATTCAAGTGATGATCTTTAGTTGAAGGCCATGTTTATATTTAGGAGATACTATTTTTCTGTGATAACTGTTTTGATGTAATTCTACCACAATTTGCTTCACAAACTAAGTAGCCTTTCAATAGATTTCAGATCAGCATGGCACAGCGCCACCAATGGGTCAAATCTGGAGTTGCATCCATGAAAGTGCCCTCAAATTTTTCAAAAATTATTTTCAAAAATACAGGATTACACAAATGAGTGATTATGGCTCAATTAAGGTACCAGAAGTATTCTCATCCTAAACATATTTTCCCTTTATATGCCCATACAGTATTCTCCCTATATATATATACTGTGTGTGTGTGTGTGTGTACATATACATATTATGGCAAGCCGTTCAGGAAAAAAACCTTGAATATATTGATTGAAACTCTGAATATATTGAATGAAAGAAAACCTTGAATATATTCAAATATATTCAAATTGAATTGAATTGAATTCAAATTGAATTGAATTGAATTGAATTGAATTATATTGAATGAAAGAAAACTTTGAATATATTGAATGAAACTCCGAATATATTGAATGAAACTCTGAATATATTGAATGAAGTCCCGAATATATTGAATGAAACTCCGAATATATTGAATGAAGTCACGAATATATTGAATGAAACTCCGAATATATTGAATGAAGTCCCGAATATATTGAATGAAACCCCGAATATATTGAATGAAACTTGCCTCATCTGAGGTCAGTGCCGGCGGCCATCTTATGTGTGTCACCAGTATGGAAATGCCCATGACCAGGCAGTACCGCTTGGGTGGAGTGAATGAGTAAATGAGGTAAAAATATGAAATAAATTATAATTTTATTAATAATTTCATTGATTGCATCTGCAAGGTAAAATAGTTTAGTGAAGTCACAGTCAGTTATTTTGGCCGAGTAGTAATTAATCCAGCCGCGTTACCACCACCAGTGAACAGCACAGGAAGCGGCGGTGATCTTTCTGTTTTTGGGTTTGTTGTGTTTTAATGCTTATTACACCTATCATATATGTACTTAGAACATATGTATAGGTATTTTCTGCTCATTACATATAGCTAAGACCTAAGCTTTTTGGAGGTTTAGTTAACCTAGAAAAGCATAGGCCTATCCAAAATAAATCATTATTAGCTCCACAACTATCTAGTCTATTTACATAATCTTGGTATGTATGGATAGGTAAGACCCTAGAGAACATGTAAGGAGTCTGTAATTGTCTAGGTGTTACTTTACCTTAGTGCCTTTAGATTATAAGTATAAAAAAATATAAATGTGTTACCCTCGACTAAAATGTATTGTTAATTACTGTATAAAATAGACAACACCCTCATGCCAATGATTATATCTACCAAAATGCCACAAGGGTATGATGGTAATAATATGCATTAAAACATGGCAAACACAAAAACGGAAAGATCACCTCAGTTTTCTTGAGCTGCAGTTTTTGTTACCTCAGAACTCCATTGGTGGCCACTAGCATTGTTAGCGCTTAAGCTAACAAAAAAATAGAGGGCTGGTGGCACCCCTAAACCAACATGTATCGGAAAAATATTTTGCATGTGTTGTTTTTACCTGTATTGGAACACTTTTATCACCCAGCCATATTAAAATTCAAGAATTGGTTAATTTGATGCACCCTAATATATATAGGCTAGGGTCTAGCAATAGGGTCAGGTCTAGTAATAGTCAGAGCCGTAATGGGTCTGGTAATATTAAATTGATGTCTACAGGCTGCACAAGACACGAAGGAAGCTGATTTAATCCTGATAGATATCTTGGAATATTCATTCGAAAGTAAACTTGATTCTCCATTTAACATCCTCCCTTCTTATATCCTCACGCGTTTTCTGTTGCAGGCGAATAAATTGTGGTCAACCACATCTTCCTGAACATCATAATGATTTTCCGATTGTAATAATTATTGTTGTGGCCATCATTGTTACGCTGGAACGAGGATTGCATTACCTATTGCGTTGTGCGCCCATAAAATAGCATTTCAGGAATATGTGACCGGCGAATGAGGTTTTTCCCAGTCAGTGGCGGATCCCTTTCTGCGACTATATAATAGCATCTATTGCGCTTTGTGCCTAGCCACACCTTCGACACCTCCGAGGATGCCAGACTATACATTTCAATGATATAGGATGGCCTGCCAGGCTAATAGGCCATGTCATCTGATGGGCAAACTGTGGCTGATATAGCATTTTGGATCTTGATTGTAATGTTAAACTAGTTATAATAAAGTTTTAAGACTGCGAAGAAGGATTAAAAACCTTACATTCCTATCATTTTCTTTAAGATTCTTGAATTGAGAAAATTTATAAATGGCCTGTCTTAAAATAAGGAAAAAAATCTTATTGCTTTCTTGAGATCATTTGTAAAGTTTCACCATAGCTTATTGCTGGTTAAATCCATCTTGATATTAGCTGAAACATCTTAATAAGAAAAAGTTATTGACAAGATTTTACTTCTATTTAGACTATAGCAATAAGGGGAAATAAGGGTTTTTATACTTGCTTAGAAATCATTTTTTGCAGTGCAACCATATAGGTTTCCTTGAACATAGAATTAGCACTGACTACTTGTCCATGGGGGCAGAACCTTAAACTGTGTTTTCCTACCATGCTCCAAATATCACCCCTAAAGCTATGTAACATCATCAGACACATTACAACACAACTCTGACTGACTGACAAAGTGGTATAGGTATAGAGCTCTTGTTGAAATTGACTGAAGTTGCCCTTTAAGCGCACAGAATGATTTATTTATTGTCCTTTTTTTTCATCCTCTCTATTGCAGATCGACGTCAATGGTGTGCCATTGGTGTTCTGTTGGCGATAATATTTGTCGTCATCCTCCTTTTCATCATTCTGTGATCACTACTTGCAACGATGTTCAACTGCACTACAACCACTCCAGGTCCTTGCCCCTTCCCCTGCATAGCTCTCTCTCACACGAGTGACTGATGTTAGGTGCTGTGGACAACTGACAGCTATCTGCTGACCTTTGCATTGTTGCCTTGGAAGTTGCAGCTTGTCATAAGTCCATCACTCTATCACTGTTCATGAATTCCTACACACTTAATGGGTCTGTTTAATGGACCTGTGTTAAGCTGGTTTGAGCTAACTCCATGGACTTGACTTAACAATGGTATTGGGAGTATGCTCACCAGCAGTGAAATACGGGGAAGATTTTTTTGGAGGCTTGCAGTTCATGTCTGGAGTGTCACTCTATTTTAAGTAATAACTCTACTTACTATATATTATTATCCCATAACATATTACATCTAGGGCT
Source organism: Sardinella longiceps (assembly GCA_027497455.2). Lineage (NCBI taxonomy): Eukaryota > Metazoa > Chordata > Actinopteri > Clupeiformes > Clupeidae > Sardinella > Sardinella longiceps. The sequence continues at coordinate 1,011,621 of JAODXP020000022.1, read as the reverse complement.
ACAAACTTTATATTGATGCAAAACATTGACCTCCCTCTATCTTTCTGCTGTATTTCTGATTGTGTATAACTACTTTGAAGTAACGGACCAGCACAGTGGCTATATCAGAACCAGGCAATCATATTCATAATCATGGTTTATGCATATCTCACTTGCACACTTTTTTTCTGACTTCCTGGCTGTTTGCTAATTAGAACTCTAATGCAATACTGAATTAATTCAGATGAGCGTAGACTTGGAGAACACTAATGTAATAATACTAATAATTTCATTTTGCATACCATAGACAGACTGATGAGCAGTTCTCTTGTTGCCATAAGTAGTTAATGGCATGTTAGAAATGAAAGGTACAGAAAATATCAGTTGTGTAAAATCACATAGGAGCTGGGATGGATAGTAGTCTGAGAAATACCAGCAACTGCTGTGATATTTCAGACACTCATAAGCAAGTGCCTTAGATGAACATTTTAAATGGTATGACGAGTAGTTTTTTAATTAACACATTGAACCATTGAGGGAATTATCACAAAAACTGCCCCTTTTTCAGTGGATATACAGGTGTGGTTTTACCACACAAACAAAGGATAATACATTTCAATTATCATTTCCAGTTTGCTACTGTCGAACGCCTTTAACCTCCTAAAGTGAAATGTCAGTTTAGAAATGAAAAATAAAGGGTAGTGTTATAAGGACAGTGTTATAAAACATATTAATTTCAAAAGTTTCGGTCTGAAATGTGAAATGTATATGAGCACTTTCTTCCAAAATCATGAGATCCTAGCAAGAATTTCTGAATTTTTTTTGTTGACCAGTGCTGCATAGCAGTTGATAAGGTGATTCCATTCCTTGAAGAGGAACTGTACCCTAAAGTATGTTTGGTATTGTCTGTTTGAGGTATGAAGTGAATGATATGGCTAATACCTGTATGTGGTGGAACACACAGGTGCTGGTGTTAATACTGACAAAATTCACCTGTAGAACATTTTGCCTTTTATTACTTAAGAATAACTCACCACACACTGTACAGCTTGAAATGAGCCCTCATGTTGCATAGCAGCATTTTATCTGGGGCTTTTAGTCCATGTTCACATTAAAGAGGGTACTCATACAGTATACTGTAAGTAATGATGACCACCTTTGATTAAACATGGGTAGTCCTACTTCCCCAAACTACCATCTACAGTACTCAGTGTTCTGAGCTTAAAAAAAAAGTCTTTCAGATTTGGACCATAAAAACATAAAGAGGATGTAATCAGCGGTGCAGTTTAATATTTCATACATAAGATTTAGAATCTGTAAAGTTATCAGGCTTTCTTCCATGATCATACTTTTACTTTAATACTAATAGAATATGTCATGATAATGTATGATAAAGTTCTCTTTGACTCCTGCTTAAACTCCAGTCACAGACAGTCCGCTGAATCCTTTCCAGAAGGATTAATTAATAGCTCTTTCAATGATGATGTGTGGTCCTGGTCCTTAGGCAGTAAAGTATACAGTACATCCTTTGCAGTCCAATGTCAGTGTTCCTCAGTTCACTATGAGAATAGATGGACATACTTCAATCATGTAATGAGCAGTGAAATCAGTCTTGCTCTGAATGGTTTACCTTTTGTTAAAGGCATAGTGATTTTGTCATGTTTAGTTACATTAAATACAGAGATGTACAGTATGTCTCTGGGTTTACAGGGTTTATTGACGGTGCAATATGAGCAGCAAATTGATCTTGGTGTCACATAATCAGATAAACAGAAGTAGCAAAAAGTTGGCACTCCAAAGCTTATCGGCTTGTTTGTCCTGCAGAAACACAAATATTGAGACGCATGTCAACAAGTGAAACCTAGCTGAAAGCAGTTTACTTCATTACACTATTTCCTGTAATAACATACAGTATTGATTGATTATGTTTTTGTTTTGTTTTGTTGTTTTGAGTTATCCGAAGCGAATCAACATGTAGCCCTGCTGTTTCACATTGCTAAGTGCTGTTGATAGCTAGTCATTCTCATGGCTATCAACAGCACTAGCAACGTGAAACAACAGTGCAACTGGTTGATTCACTCCTGATAATTCCTTTAATTCAGAAGAACTATGTATTGTAGATCAATGTGTAACCTGTTAGTTTACTACATCCTGTGTATTTTGTTATATTATTTTCATACATTTCAGAAACTGACTGAGACTTATTTTTGGAAGAATACATGAAGCAATTGTGTTTTTACTAGTCTGGGGCCACAATACAGAAACTTCCTAATCAATCCTATCTGAGTTTAGGAAGGCTTTTAAGATTTTTGGTATTACAGAAAGGTATTTTAGGATAGGAATTAGGAATTTATTACTGAACCACCCTAACCTATGAATTTCTTATGTTAAGAGTCATAACTTAGGATGGCTCAGACCCTGTTCTTTATTTTCCCCATTTTTTTGTGGCAATAGTATGCGCATTGTAGACCCCTCTGTTTTTTGTGTCATTTCATAACATCTGATGTTGCAAAAAATAAATACTGATCTTTGCCTGAAAGATCCAACATGGGGTTCTGAGCCATTATTTTAATATGTGGGTATTGTCTGCAGCATTACACTGTTAAATCAAACTATTTTATGCCAATGCTCCTTTAAAGCATAAAGACAGAAGTGAAAGAAAAATTGTTAAAATGGTTGATTTCAAGCATAGCCCTGTTGAACGAGCATGCTAAATGCACTAGTTAGCAAGTGGAACAGAATGATTTGGAACAGCATAGACCGGACGCGAACGCAGCAGCGAACAAGCACTTTACACTGAATCAATGGAAACTCATTATTCGAAACCGAAAGTAAGATCTGAGATACCTTTGACTCAATGTAAAGTGCTTCACGTTCGCGTTCGGTCTGTGCTGTTCGAAATTCTTTCACTCGGTGAGTTTTCTTTCCAGGGGGTTGAGTATGAGTAACCATTTCAAGACATTGCAGCCTAGGTAAGGTATATGCTGAAGAAAGTTTAAGTTTGAGTTTGCTGGATTCAAAGGTTATGTAACAACTTCAATTGGGTGGTGTTCTGTAGAATGCAAATTTTATTACTACCTTGGAAAGAGAGACTGAAATATGAAGCCATTCAAGCCAATACCATTGTTAAACAATAATGTGCTACATAATTAAAAAAGAAAAAAGTTTGTGTTTCAAAAACCATTTCAAAAAAATTAAACTAGGCCTCCATAGCTATTTTTCTGTCACTTCAACACTGCCTGGCCTGTGCCATCCAAATAGCACTTTAAGCAACCCCTTATGCTTGTTTATCATAATGTATCATATTTGTAATCATGCTCCTATGATGGTTGGCTAAAACCATTAACAAATTGTGATCTCTCTGGTTTAGATATTAGTATTTTACATTTTTTTGTTAATGTTACCACAAGCCACCAGATGCACTAGGTGCTTTGGCCTTTAGATGGCAGTAACTACTTTTCCGAAACGGAAGAAGAAGAAGACACTGATGACGATTAACATGACGCATGTTAGTGAGTAATTTAATTGGTCGATACTCTCGCCCCGCCATAAGGACTTGGAAACAGCGCCACAAATGAATTAAATCGTATGCATTTTTGTCACCGTGAAAAGAAATAGCTGGATTTTCTTCTGTCGAAAGTTTTCTGTCCCTGAATGTGGAAGAAGGACGTATGTTGGGATTTCGATACTGAACTGGTTACAGCAACCTAGGAGAAGAGGTAGTTCCGCTTTTACAAACAAAATCACAAGCTTACGAACTTATCGATAACGTTATTTATGTTGTCTTGTAACGTTAACGTTGACGAAGAATATTTATACGGCTAAATGACAACATTAGCAACTAGGCTAATCAATAACCACCCAGCACCCATTTTAGTGTTGCCTTACATCTTACCAGTGAAGTAAATGATTTTACAGTGACGCAAACGTTAACGTAACCGTATCATAATTCTTTCCTTAGAATTGACTAATGCTGAGGTCTTGCATTATTACCGCTGAATATTAACGTTATGCTATAATATTAACGTTACTTAGGTTGTCTGTATATTTGATTTCGCATATTATTTAGTTACCCATCGAAGTGTCCCTTCCATCGTGGTATTGTATCTCGAATTCTTCAGTTTACGGTTAGAACGAGATTGATCAGGTTCACAGATTTAAAGGAATACTTTACCAGTCGACATGAATGTGTTTTGAAACTTGGTCATAGGCATACATGTATAACATCTGAGAAATAAACAAGCCTACTGAAGTTGGAGCCGCCTTCACCAAGAAAAGGCAGAATATGTACTTTTTTTTGCCTCATATGAGTGAAAGTCAACAACTCCCAGAATGCACTCCCCACCCCAACTCCCCTTGTCAATCCCAGGCCCACCTTCAGTTCCAGGGTGTCGGGTGTATGAAATTACTAATTGGATAAACAAATTATTGTGTCAGTTGTCAGGTTCATGAAAAGTCCATGGTATGCCATCACCAAAGCACATTTATGAGTCGGTCTGAGGAACTGCAGGAGGGTAGCCTTGCACAGTTACAAGAATTCCGAAGTTTCACCACACATGGAGACTGTCATAGCCTATCAAGTCATATTATTCTCGCTCTTCAGTAGACACATGGCAGTAATGAGCTACAGCTAACAGAGAATCTGTGTACCAATCAGGTGCGCACTGTAATGAATAATTACCCTTGTAGGTGAGGGGCAGTGGCATATTTCAGTTGTGCTCCTCTAGGTGGTGAAAGGATCTATACTCCCACCCACCCCACATGTGGACCGTGATAACTGCAGCAAGTTCAGCCAGTGAAAGGTTTTCCTGATTGAACAAAGTGTTTGGTCACAATGTAACACAACGTTTTGCAACATGCCTTCGAGAATGTTTGCTCCCATTTATTTAGTGAGTCAGAAGAGTCACCCCATGAGCACTGAGGTGTTTCGGTAACCTGCCACATCAGTGAGCACCATGTTCACCTCCAGTTGGGAAATAGGAGTGAAAACAGGTTGCTAATTGCGCACAAAGCTTAATGCAAATCGGTGAAGTAGCCTATTCCTTTAATCATCATTTAGGCTAAAAAAAAATTTTCTTCCACCTGCACAGATGAGCGTTGAAGTAAAATTACAAGAATTGCCATCCCACGTTCTCAGTGGTGTCCACAAACAAGAGAACATTCAGATTGACAGGTTGGTTTCTGTTATCATAAACGCAATGCAATTGTTATGAATCTCTTCTTCTTCTTCTTCTTCTTCTTCTTCTTCAAAGAACATGTAGCCTAAAGCCTAAGTAATTTTGTTCATTTTCTAGGTCCCTTTCCAAATTTAAAACGGCGCCTTGGGATCTTACTCCTATTGGAGAGACGGTGATACTCCACCTTTCATATTACAGGTCTGTGCACCATTTCTTTATGTGAAGTGTAACTCTGCATTCCACCGTGATTTGTAAGTCAGGGAAGTGTCTGCCTCGGGAAAGTGCCATGGAATGGCCAATTGGGGATTATAAATTGAGAATTTGTAATTATATATTATATATATTATATATTCCATGCACTTATTATTTTCTGTAAGTAGTACTGGTAATATGTCATATGTCATATTATTTTATGCAGTACAGACCAAAAGTTTGGACACACTTTCCCATTAAATTATTTACTTTATTTTCATGACTGTTGCCTTCAGTGACAATCTACAAAATAAACAAACACGTGGCATTATGTACTTAATAAAAAAAAGTGTGAGATGACAGAAAACATGTTTTATATTCTTGTTTCATCGAAGTATCCTTTTTTCGTTTTGATAACTGCTTTGTCATCTTTTTATTTTTTGGATGAGCTTCAAGAGGTAGTCATCTAAAATGGTTTTCCAACTGTCTTGAAGAGTTATTCATTCCCAGAGATGCTAAGAACTTGTCGGCTCTTTTGCCTTCACTCTGCGGTCCAGCTCACCCCAAACCATCTTGATCGGGTTCAGGTCCAAAAGTTTGTCATAATATCACACTTTTTTTGTTAAGCACATAATTTCATATGTGTTCATTCATAATTTTGATGCCTTTAGTGAGAATCTACAATATAAATTGTCCTGGAAATAAATGAATCGCATTGAATTAGGGGGTGTGTCCAAACTTTTGGTCTGTACTGTATATTGATATTTTATTGCCTCTTTGTAAATCAGAAACCCAAGACTTCTCCTCTCAGAGAAAGCTTTACGCTTGAGTTACCGTCATGCAAGACAGAGCAACAAATCCCAGTTCACCTGCTTCTTGCTTGGTACATTTATTGTGGACAGAGGTGAGTACAATTTTGTAGCATACCTTTTTTTTTTTTTTGACGTAGTTGGCAACTAATATGCCCATGGTTGATACAGTAGAGCAGCAAAGTAAGAGGAGGGCCAAATATTAGATGATTATAATTGAAAATAGTCACACGGTTAAATGGTACTTTTGATGCAAATATAGTATAATATCTAGCTGCCTCTATTGTAAAGTATTTTGTCAATCTTAAAATGTTTTGCCGTTTTTGACAATTTTGTGTGACTGCAGATGTTTTGGTGTGCATTCTTTGTCAAATACTTAACGCTCAGAGATGACTGGCATCCCAGGGGTGCTGTAACGCACAGTCCATATTTAGTAGTCAAAATTGAGTCAAAATCTGTGCAGTAGTTTTCATATCATTTTGTACACAAATGTTGTTCCAATTGACATGACAAATGTATTGTGTAGTCTTTTGGTCTAATTATTACCTCCGCCAAGGAGGTTATGTTTTTGCCGGCGTGTGTCTGTCTGTCTGTGTCTGTCTGTCTGTCTGAGTACAACATAACTCTGTACTGCATGGATTTGGATGAAATTTTTGGACCATGTCTGTATTGGGACGAGTAAGAACTGATAAAAAAGTTTGGTGGTGATTGGTGATCGAGAACACCATCTGGAATAGATTTTGTCACAAGTGAAACTAACATTTCAGCTGTCCCATACTTTGTCTGATTCACACAAAACTTGGTACACATCATCTTTGGACCATGTCTAACAAAATGTATCCATTGTTTTGATCAAAAGTGCTCGCCTTCTACAGCCAATGAAATTTGACAGCGAAGCCGGCAAGCAGGAAGTGACCTCATATCTCGGCCATGCTTTGACATACCACAACCAAACTTGGTGTATGGACTCTTCACCTGGTCCTGACTACGCAAAAAAAAATCTTTACACTCTCTAGCACTCAAAGTGGTCAAACATTATCTCGACGACGCTATGACATAGAGCAGCCAAATTTTATGTATGAACTGAGGACCTGGGGCCTCATGTACTAAAAGTTGCGTGGGAATCATACTAGATCCGTGCGTACGGAGAAAGCCTGAAACTGACGTACGAACAAAAAAAATCAAATGTATGGAACTCTGCGTACGCACGATTCCACGCAGCCTTTTTTTGTACATACAAATCAACGTGAAATTAAACGCATATGCACGAGCACAACACTCCACCCTCTCTCCTCCCTCAATTACATATGCAAAGCAGAGGGGAAAGACCTCTGCAAAGAATGGGGTGTCTCACAATGTAAAGTAATCAAAATCACGGTACACTTACGACAATGAGCAAATAAATGCAGTCTTACATGCAGCAATGCATTCGAGATGAAAAAGATTCAACATAGTGTATTTGTCATATCACCCATGTATTGGAATTACTGAAAATATTCGCACTACATCATAAACAAGCTTTAACTGTGGTCTGTACCATTTGCGCAACTTGCTCGTTCATTTATTTCAGCAACTTCGAGGTTAACATTTATATTAAGCCATGTTTGAAGATATGAACCTAGGGTAGGCTACTTATTGTGCAAACAATGCAGCGCTGTACATTCATGGTCAACTAATGTTGTTGCACTGCATTGCCTCTATGTGCCGCCAACTGACAAAATCCTTTGGAAATGTGCGTACGCCTGAAATGAAAGTGGCGTGGGGAACCGTACATTCTCACGTTCAAGTCACTTTTAGTAAATCCGACCATGAGCTTGACAGATGGCGTACGCATTGTTTTTGTAAGTACGCACCTTTAGTACATAAGGTCCCTGGTCCTGACCATGTAGAAAAAAATGAGTTAAACTCTTTAGCAGTCCTGGTGGTCAAACGGACACAACAGTTTGACATATAACCTAACTTGGTATATGGACTTAGGACCCAGTCCTGATAACATCTGTCCACTTTGCCCGGTCTAGCACCACCAGTTGGTGATCACTGGAAATGCATGCATATGCTTGCAATTTAGAGTCAAGAGGGGTGAGGGGGGGGGGGGGGGGTTGAAGTCGGGGGGCCAGGTTGCAAATCGGGGGGGCGGGGTTTTTTTTGGTGCTTAAATTTTATATTGCATCTGTGACCACATTGTGTTCAGATGTAACGGTATTAGAAACAAGGCAGAAAACAATGGCCTGATAAAATAATAATGCTAAAAGGCTTAGACTAAACACTCCGCAATACCAGCATTGAACTCGTGAGCTTAGGCATAGTCCTTTTAAGGTAAGTCCGTTCACTAGGCAGCCATCTTGGATACGCCTTCGGGGAGTTATTTTGACTTAGTGAATGCAAGTCCCTATCTAAGTGATATCTATATTCATATCCCCAGATGAGCAGGTTGCATGCAGTTAACAAGCACATAGTTTGAATCCTTGTTTAAATCGCAATTGAACGGTGTCAACATAGTCACAGACGTTGCCCAAATAGCGCTTAAAAAGACTTTATTCTAAACCCATATTTGCTCAATGCGTCTGTGCAGACGTCCGCCACATGGCTATGATGGAGGGAATAAACAAAAGGTACCGGTAGGGTAAACGTACCCATTAAGCCCACGTACCATTTAAGCCCACTTTCAACTTTGAAGTCAAGTTTTACAAAAATGCGAAAATATTTTCTTCCTCTCATCATTTTAATATATCCACCTGTTTGTTAACTCCATATGTTTTTAATTTCAAATCAATCACTTAAGCCAATTTGAAGTTAAGCTTGCATGTCTTTGCAGAGTGCCAAGGTAGCTCACAGAAAGGCATCCCAAAACTTTGGCGTTTTGGGACCCCTCAAACTTGCATAAGTATTTTACTGTTTTTAGCACATCTGGTTTAACATTATAATGGGCATAAAGTGAGTGATGAGACACACAAAACTACAATGCTATTAGTTATTTTCTGTTGTTACAGGTTAAAATTCACCTTCACACTTGTTTTGTGCAGTTTTTGGAATGCTATTTCAAACGTCATGTCCATAATGTTGCGTTCATAACGCCGGTTTTCCCAAAATGACCCCCAATCAAAATGAATTATTTTTCCATGTTCACTGAGGTGTCCTGTTTGGAGTAATATTTACGTTTCTCTGTATAATTCAGACTTCATGGGAAAACTGTAATCTCCCAGAAAATGTGCATTCTTGTCTCGTCCATAACGCAAATTGAAAGGCTCATATTCTTATGATGTAAATGAAATCATGTAATTTTTTTGTGTTTGCCTGTATTCAGCCATGGAGTTTGCATAACAAAATTGTGAAATACTGCTAGGCTTGAAGAGCTTATGTGGCATTTTGTTCTTAAATAATACATCCAAATGTCACATCCATAACGCTGGATATATATATGTGTGTTTTCAAAGTGTTCCTTTGAGCAGTGTATTCTAATATATCCCCCCCCCCCCCCCCCTCATATGCCTGCATCTTTTAGTGTTAGCTGCAAGTTTGCATATTCGGTCTACGTTCTACCAATTTCTGCTGTTCTTATGCCTACAATAGCACTTGATAGGCTATGGACTGATTGATTCTGAATTGGTACACATTTATTTATTGGTATGCAAACTATTTAAAACTTGTGCTACAGATTAAATGTTCCCTTGCAATTAATTGGTGACTGATGGTAAACTTCAGAGGATTTGTTGTAGAAGACTCAAACATTTTTAGAGGGCTGTTTTTTAAAAAAAAAAAAGCTGTTTGTAAATTGTTACTATTTGCTTTTTCATTTTATCATCAGATGAAGAAGGAGTGACCCTTTCTTTGGATCGCTTGGACCCTGGCAGGGAGAAGCCAGGCTCAGGAGGAAAGGAGCCTTGTTCCTTTCTCCCTGGTGATGTGGTTGTGCCCTTCACTTTTGTCAGCCCTCCCACCAGCAATTTTCCTGCACAAACGGCAGATGACCTCAGTGCATCTTTTAAGGTATAATGCAAGTTAGAATTGATTTTAGAAACATTACATTTGTGCATTTATTCAAAGAAACTTGCAGAAAAAAGGATGAACCTTCAATCTATAACAATTAAAAACAGGTTTTAAATTGTTGCATCTTGAATGTCACTGAGATGATGGTGCATGAATGTGATAAAAGTCCAGTTGAAAGAGTGGGGATGCTGTAAGCGCATGCCAGATCCTAGTGGATCTTGCAGGTGGAGAGGGTATCCCTTGCTCTGGTAGCGCTTAGAAAGATTGGATTGAATTGTGGCAGGCATTGGCAGCTCTGATGATGTTGATCCATCAGGTCTAAATTGAAAAACTTATGGCACCTGTACAATGCTATATTGATACAAGCTGCCAATAAGTTGCCTTTACATGAAAATAGTACTACTGGCTCCACTCATTAGGGGTCCAAGCAGAAAGCTGCACGGAACCCTATTTTTGTTGTTGTTGTTGTTGTTGTTTACATGGTAGGAGAGTTTTAGACAATTTTAGTCCACTTTGATGATGATGATGATGATTTGTGTTGTTGTCGTTGTTGTTGATGTTGATGTTGTTGTTGTGGTGATGTTTACTTCACCCTCCATGGTTTTTGGAGTGAGTCCTAGCCATTTTCTAGTTTTCTAGTTGAAATTGGGCATAATGCACAACAGAAAAGTGGAGGTATTTCAATAATTCATTTGATAATCCAAAAAATTAACTCAGATTAAAAAAAAAAAAAATTATCACATGAGTTAAAGCATTAATTTTGTCAGCACTACTTCTGTCATTATGGCCTGCTTTTATTGTAGACATGTCTACCTCCCCTCTTCTAGACTCTTAAACAAAGCTGCACTAGCAAAGAGACTATGGAGGTCTCTCAGCTACTGATGCTGCAAGGCTGGCTTAGCTGCAAAGAGAACACAGACAGCCTTGCCTTCAATCTTCACTGGGCAGGCTCCACCCTGGCAACCATGCTGAAGGCCACGCCCATCAAAGGCATCCCAATCATCCCCACTGCTCTGGCCCGGAACCTCAGCTCCCCAGTCAGCCTCACGCAGCCTCTCAACACACTTAGCCAAAAGCGAGGGTAAGAGTTGAGCACAATAGCCTGGCCCAGCACAGACTCTCAAGATGATTGGTCTGGGGATAAATGGTTGTCATTCAAATCCAGGGTGTCTGCAGGGTTTTAGGTATTATTTTTTCCAAATTGGGTATTATTTTTTCAGATTATAAGGTGTCCTACTTATAGAATTTCAATCTGCTGAAGTTTGTGTTAGTTGGTTTAAATATGGGTTTTAGCATATTTGGCCACATAATCAAAGATCTTTCATCGACTGCACCTTACTACCGCCGCCGCAAATCAGTGCCATGGTAGGCCTACTGGCCAATGCTATATTTATATCTATATCTATAGGTCATGTTTGATAAAAAATTCAAAGGAGACATAGAATGAATTAACTGAGCATTGTACCTTCTTCTCTTTCTCTGTTAAAATACAATATATTCAATTCAAAAATAAGATCAAGTGATATTTTACCAGCCTACTAACGCGTCATTTTTTTAGGATGTGAATTGAAGCCAGGCAACCTCTCTGGCAACCTCAATTGAACTGCAATGGATTTGTGCTATTTGACATCACTTGTAGGTTTTGTTGTAATTTGCCCATGTTTTAGGGGCCATTCCTAAATTCAAGATTTCCACATGAAGAATGGCAGAATCATGCCTCATGTTCATAATGGCTCTTTGACCGTGCACAATCTCTCTCTTAGTTCATCAAAGCCAATGTAACTGTGGTTTACCATTCTATGTCTCCTTTAAGAGCCATACAATTATTGGTTTCGCAAGAATGACCCCTATGAAAGATAAAGATATAAATCCTGAACAACATGTATGAGAAGACACCTCATAAGATGTCTCTTAAATTCCTTTTTTCCTACCTATGTTTAGATTTCTGAGTCTTGACCAAACTACCAAGTTACTATTAATTCTGGAATCGGATCCGAAGGTTTACACCCTCCCGCTGGTTGGAGTGTGAGTTGATCAACATAATTTTATAAAAATCACTTAATATTGAAGTCACAAAAAATGATCATAGTATTAACATGGTGCCTTTGTTGTGGTAGGTGGTTGTGTGGGGTAACTCACATCCACAGTCCTCAGGTGTGGACATGGTGCCTTAGATACCTCTACAGCTCCTCTCTTCAGGAAAGGTGAGTTCTTGTTCAATCTGTGATTGGCTGATTGAAATCATGCTGAGGAGCAAACATCATGCATCACACGTCACATCACATCATGCCCTCCCCTAACTAAACAGAAACAATAGAATGCCACCACTGCATGGATTAAGCTTACTTCAACTGTCTATCCGAAACATGTGACGTGGTATAGTTAAACAAATCCGGTTTTTGTAGCTACAGTTACATAGAAGGATATGTATTTGCTGTAAAATACCTTTAGATGTTAGCAAGTTATCACTTTTCCCTTGGCAAAGCAAAACACTAGACTATTTGTGACTTAAAATGGACTATTTGTGACTTACAGTGAAATCTGAGTGTAACACTCCAGTTTGATAAATGCAACTTTTTGTGTGGAAATTCTCATTCCCATTCCCATTCTCTTGCCTTTTTTAGTATTTGTACTCTGCACCTGTTTTATAGTATGTTGGTTTCATCTGACTGCACTGTTACATTGCTCTCTCTCTCTAGGGTTTTGTCTCAAGGAAGCAGCTTCCTAGTGGTGCTGTACTCCTTAACCCACAGAGGGCCCCAATTCTACCAGTGCCAGCCAGCCAGTGGCCAGAACCACGGCATGGACTTGCTTCTGCTGAAAAGTGTTGAGTCCCACACACTCTACAAGGTCAGTTCCAGTGGGGGAGTGTAGAGGAGTCAGAGAAACCTTTGAACTTTATTCTGAGGTTTTGCCTAGCTACCAGGTTTTTTTTTTTCTGCAGTATATTTGTTGGCTGGCTGATGCCTTTCTTATGATAACAGATCTCGAGCTTACTTACTTTTCAACAGTATTCAATAGATTTTTGTACATTACAGTTGTACTTATTCTAAGTGAAGTGTAGATCTGGTGAACTCCATCCGTGTGTGTGGCTAAATGGTGATTTTGGCCCCCAACGGCACCTTCCAGGCAGCATAATCTAAAAGGCACTACATTAACCCTTAACCTAAACCTAACCCCCTCAACTCTCATCCTAACCCTAAATTGGGGTTGCTGTGCCTTGATGGCAGCGCTGCCTGGAAGGCACCATTGAGGGCGAAAAATACTAAAGACTGTGTGTGTGTGTGTGTGTGTGTGTGTGTGTGTGTGTTTTTGTTTCTTTGCACACACACATAGGCGGTATTGTCCCAGCCTGCAGGATTTGCACTGCACTTTTTTGGACTTAAGCACCTGGGAGAATACCAGCCATTATTGAAAAGACCCATGGAGTGAAACAATCATGTTTGTATGAAGATAACTTTTTTGTCAATAGTTCTCAACTATGAATTTGTTGTATTCCTGCTGAGCAGAATGTGGAGCCCAAAGAAAGAAAGCCTTTGCTGTTTGAACTCAAAGCTGAAAATGAAAAACAAGAGACCGATTTTTATAAAGAAGTGCTGTCTCGTACTGGCTCTAGCAGGTACATCATTATTCTGATGCTGGTAGAAATATAAAGTGGTGTATTTTTGGTTTGTTTTGTTTACTTACTGTGTCCTCAACCATGCAGGTTTCTCCCTGGAGCAACTGGAGTGATCTCTCCTCAAAATAAAATGGGCATCAGTGACAATGACTCAGGAGTGGAAGATGAGGATCTTTCTCCTAGACCATCCCCAAACCCCCACCCTGCAGGAGAGCAGGTCAGAACATTAGTCTTTTGAACACAGCATATCAACATCAATACTTAACAGCATAGGCACTAGGGATGCAACGGTTTCCGGTTATATCAAACCAAACAATAAGCCCTGTACGGTTCATTAAGCTTACATGGACCACAGTATTTCGGTTTATTATTACCTCCGCCAAGGAGGTTATGTTTTCGGTGTCGTTGGTTTGTCCGTCTGTCTGTCTGTCTGTTTGTTTGTCTGTTTGTCAGCAGGATAACTCGAAACGTGATGCACGGATTTGGATGAAATTTTCGGACAATGTGTATATTGGAACAAACAAGAGCTGATTAAATTTTTGTGGCGATCGGTGATCTAGAACATGATCTGGAATGTATATTGTGTCTGTGACCAAATTACACTTTTCTAGTTAAAATATGAATCTATTGTAACTCCCTGAAATTTGCTCATGCAGCGGAGCTCTGGTCTGGTCTCTAAACCTTTCAGTTTTTTGCTTATGACTACTACACACCGTACGCCGATAAACGGTGCGAAAAAGCGACACTTATTTTTTTGCAACAAGGTCGATTTTTTTGGAATGCAATAAAATGCACAAACCAATCAGGCCATGTGGAACTCATGTCACGTCAGGATTCTCCTGATGTTATAGAAGCAGGAAAAGCCTAGGCCCTCTTGTATTTAGCCCAGACAAGGTTCCCGTTGGTCCTTAGAAAGTCTTTAAAAGTCTTAAATTGGAAAAGTTGAATTTGAGGCATAAAAAAGTCCTTAAAACATTATATTTTCAACCTATGTCTTAAACTCAATTTAGTCAGGTCTTAAATTCTACCGTTTTGATTGAATGTACACAATATAATCAACGCCAACTTTGTAAGCAGTTTGCAACCTTTCCTAAAAATTACAAGGTACTCGTGTGATTGCTACCTTATTAAATCACTAACATGCGCTCCAACGTCTAAAAGCAGTGCGGGTTACTGAGATGACCGTGTTCTGCAGTGGTTTGGCAAACATAGACCTTCCTTGAATTAATGATAACATTGGCACATTTGTGCTCTTTTTCGAAACATTGCAAACACTTTATTTTAAGGTTCACATATTAGCCACTAATACATACTTAATTAATGCCTCAATTAGTGCATTGTAAGGCATGTGTTAAGCAACATTAATCATTTGTTAGGCGTGTATTCACAAATGTCTTGTTCATGACTAATTAGGCCTTTATTCTTGATATAATCTTAATAATGCCCTAATAAGCCTTCATCTCTACTTACGAAGCAGTAGTATGTACCAAAACGGAATATGTGTAACCCGCTAGTATACTGTCTGAATAAATCCACAATAGTGGAAGAACACTTGTAGAATAAGCAAGTACATACTGTAGCTCAACGTCATTGCTGTACTGTATGTCACTGCCTAGGTTGCTGGAAGCACATCATCATTAGTAATACCTATGCAGTAGTTACTAGTCAGATATTCTGTCACTGTTCTGGATTTATTCAGACAGTATACATGTTCTATTTTGGTAGATACTAATACTTATTAAGTAGAGATGAAGGTTTATTAGGGCATTATTAAGATTATGTCAAGAATAAAAGCCTAATAAGTCATATGTCATATATAAGTCAAATGTTACCGAAAAAACTTGGATTCCCTTTTTTCTCTTCGTGCGTAAAATTGGTCTCCATTCCACAGTTCTGCGCACATGAGGCTCTCTGTCTCGAACAAAGTTTGGCAGGTTGCGCTATTTCTCCTTGAGCCAGAGGGGTGGACTTTACCATCTTGTGACAGCTGACACTTCATATTACCATTGTTTCATGTGAATATTGCAATTGGTGGTATATTTTTGTTTTAACACCCACATACAATTATTTGAAATATATGCAATAGGTCATTACATACTCAGGCCTACATAACATTTTTAAAGGGAAGAAAAACGTTGCTGTAATTATTTTGACCTGAGGAGGTTTGGTTGGATCTATAATAGATCAAAGCAGGCTATTAAAATACAAAAAAGCTTAATGTCGAAGTCATAGGATAGTGACAGGCTATTGACTGCTAATAATGGGATCTGCCCAAGGTTTCTTCCTACAAAACAAATTATTTACAAAGCGAAGGGAGTTTTTCCTTGCCCCGGTTTCTCATGGATGCTTCCCGTACTGTCTGTAAAGCGCCGCGAGAGAATGTACTGTATTTGAGCGCTCTACAAATAAAATTGAATTGAGTTGAAGAAGATTTCTAAGAATGTATGAGAATTCGAATGCTTGTAGTAATGGGTCCTGTTGGTTAAAAGGTCTTAAAAAGGTCTTAAATTAACTTACTAAAACCTGCAAGAACCCTGCCAGAGCGATAGAGTGATGGCTCATATTTATTAATAGTGGCACAGCCTAGGCTACAGCTAGTCGTCTCTCTTGTCGGATGGGGAGTTGTGATCTTAACGGTTGCATACTCGAGCATTACTCTCGAGTCTCGACAAGTACAACGAGGGTAGTCTTCCCATCATAACTCTGCAAAATAAAACGTTAGGGTAGGCTAGGCTACTTCACGCAACGATCGAAATGTTTTTAGTTTTCGCCACAATTGTTTTTCATCATATTGTTAGGCAATTATTTCCATGCATGAGGCCTACTGTGAATTATCTAAAATGAGCAGAAAGATGATGCCGCCATAGTTTAAGTAAAACAGATCTTGTTTGCAGATAGCCTACGTTTAGGCCTACCCTTGAATATATGAAACTTTTATTTATATGGGCAATTCCAGCGTTATGGACGTGACATTTTCATGCATTGTTGATGAACAAAATGCCACACAACCTCCGCAAACCTAGCAGTATTTCACAATTTTGTTCATATTCTTATGCAAACTCCATGGCTGAATATACGCAAACACAAAAAAATTATATCATGATTTACATTATAAGAATATGAGCCTTTCAATTTGCGTTATGGACGTGTCGAAAAACGGACAAACTTTTGAGAGAGAGTACTTTTTGCTGTGAAGTGTGTGTAGTAATATTTACATTTTTCTAGAAATTTCATTCATTCCAAGCAGGACACTTCAGTAAAGACAGAGAAAGATTTAATTTCAAATGTAAATGTAAAAAAGTTGGTTTTCATTGGCGTTATGGATGTGACGTTATGGACGTGACGTCTGGAAAAACCTTCCAAAACGATACAAAACAATTGTGAATGGTGGATTTTAACCTGTAATGACAGATAAAGTAATTTAACAAGAAAAAGTAACTGATAGCATTGCAGCTTTGTGTGTGTTATCACCCACTTATGCCCTCCCATGACTGGTCTGGCCCATCCCAAATTAAAATCCTGGTGCCGTACCTGGTTTAGCCCACTATCACAAAAAGGTGTTGTCACAAACAGGTCACATTATGAGAAAGCAGATTTCTGAAATGGCCTATATTTTGTAAGTAGGCATGTAGTTTAAATGAGGTGCAACCAATTAAATAAACACTAAAGCTTATATCCTATTAGGCAACTTCAGTGGACCGGGCAAAACTGGTGTGAAGTATGCAAACCGTGAGAAAAACGGCAGGCGAAAAGTAGAAAAAAAATTGTGTCGCTCCCTGTGCGTATACTTTTGCGAATAATTTTAATATTCACCGTCCTGTCTGTAACAGCATAGAAAATGCTGAAAATCTAAAACCAGGTAACCCATCTGAATTGAACATAAAGTCTTCATGCATCAGATTATTGGGATTTAGATGAAGTTTTACTCCCAGTAAAAAATCAGTCATTTAATAAAGTTTAATGAAATTCTTACAGGTGAATCAGGTGCAGCCCACAGTACCAGAGCTGTCTTTGGTGATGGATGGCAGCTTTATGGCTGGGACAGCGAAGACCCCCAATGCACACCTCGCACTCCCCACCCCCCGTCAAAGAGAGATGCTTGGGTTCCCCAAAGCCCCTACAGAGCTCAATGTGTGTGGACAGAACCGGCTCATTGCCTGCCCTCCAGTCAGCGCAACGGTCTCCCCAGCCATGTTGAAAAAAGGCTGTGAGGGGTCAACTGGATTTTCACCATCATCATTGCCTTTGCCGTCATCACCACCCAAGGTGGCTACTTTACCTGATGGGTCTTTGGAGTTGTTTAGACAGTATCCAGTTGTAGGATGTGCCCAGGAATCTAAACCTTTCACCCCAGAGCTGTCTATACACTCCCAATCACCTGACGGTAAATTCTCCAGTACCACAATGGGTCAGCCTCTTAAACAACTGTGTATGTTTCCCAGCACCACAGTGAAGTCTGTCAACAAGCCATGTAGCTGCTTCCAACACAGTTACAACACGGCACCATGTCACCAGTGCCAGCCTTGGCCAGAGGCTCCGCCCCCCCGTCTGTTCCAACCCATGACTCCTGATAAGCCTGCAGCCCCAGTTTGTTGTGCTCCCAAATCAACTCCTCCCAAATGTTGTCTGTCTCCACCCCAGCAGACTTGCCATCAGGCTCCTGTGTACAAGAGTCCACCACACCTGGGCTGTTTGCAGCATAGTTCTCACGCTAAAAGCCACAATCCTGCCAGTCAGGAAGCCTGCATGGCTTTGTCTGAGAACTGTCGTAACATGCTATCAGTAGATGCTTATAGAATTCTTATGGACCAGGACCGACAGCTAAAACTTCTGCAGGCACAGGTGGGTAACATTTAAATGTTTTTGCCCTCACTGTGAAACTTTGGCCGTTTACTGTTTGGAGTAACCCAGTTGAAATTGAAAGGTTTAGTTTTGACACTATATTGTGATAAGAGGGGTGTATTAATAAAGTACAAAGACCCACACAGTGCAGCACAGACTGGCCACTCGCAATTAATTAATTTGGTGCAGATGCTACTTTACTGGCTTTATTGAGCCCCATGCACTACGGCCAGAGACACTTATATAGGAGGAGACAAATCACTTCAGAAGTCCTCCCATTGAAATGCATTATGGCCGTTCGTAACGCAAAGATGGCGGAGTAAAGAAACTGCAAGTCCTGCCTTACGAGGAAAATGGCCAATCTCATTGCTGAACGCTGTATGACTGACAGTTAGCTTTTTTGTTTACTACCTCCGTTACTATGGTGATAGCCATGCCGCGATTGTCAGCGCAGGCGCAGTAAGCAAATTGCCGATTTAAATGGCGTCTTTTTAAGCTTTATTTTAGCATGTTTCCAGTAGATCTTGACATTGTTCAACTCAGATTTAAACGAGAATTCATACCATATACTTTTTAAGTCCATACGACCAGCCAATCTGGATTTATGGATATCTCCCCATTCATTTTGAAGGGTCTGGTCTTAAGCCCAAATAGCTGCCCGAAGGCATATCCAATATGGCGGCCGAGTGATGTGACTTGCCTTAGAAGGACTTTGCTACGGCCCAGTGTGCAGCAAGGTATGTAAGCATCAGAAAAGGCCTACTAACCACAGTACCACATTAATTGATTGACTACAGGTGCTCTAGCTGACAGCAACTCTTTCCAAAATTGCTTACTACTTGTACTGATCTCTGCATCTCATGCAGTACATGAAAAATAGCACAGAAGCGGGAGCAATTAACTTTCAATCAGCTAGAGCACCTGTTGTCTGTTAATTAAAGAGGTAGGCTACTAGTCATGTGGGGTGAATTCAACAGTCGTAACATTTTGTAACGTAACAGTTCCCATTCATCCCTATGGGTGACGTAGTAAACGTTTTGTAACGTTACGTCGTCTTGAAAACGCCAGTGGTTAGTAGGCCATTTCTGCTGCTTGCATACCATGCTGCATACTGGCCATTAGTGCCTGGGGCTCCATGCATTTCTAGCCATTCAAGTAGCACCTGCAGCCAATTAATTGCAATCCTTTCAGGCACGTCTCAAAGTTGAAGCTACCTTAAGCGAGGCTTAATCACTTTTAAGCGTCATATTATTAAAAAATCACTTTATGGCTTCTGAATGTGTTTCTTTCGTTTATACTGCCTCTACACACACTTTAAGTTTGATAAAAAGCCTTAATTGTTAAAATAGACAATTTACACTGTTAGAAACTGTTCAACTGCTGTGTACTTAAACCACCTGTTTAGAATTTTCCTAACTACGTACGTGTCAGGGTAAGGTGGGTGTTGTCCCACAACAATGGCAGCCACGTAAGCAGCTGAGGGCAATGAGAATGGATAATTGCAAAATAGAGAGACAAGTTGGCAGCCTCTTTGCAGCTGAGAACAATGAAAAGTGGTTGACTAATTAGGGGTGGCCTGTCATAGGCTACAGGGGAAATGTGTTGGCTGCAGTGGCGTTTTCAAGACGACGTAACGTTACAAAACGTTTACTACGTCACCCATAGGGATGAATGGGAACTGTTGCGTTACGTTACAAAACGTTACGGCTGTTGAATTCGAGGCAGGTGTCTGGTTACCTGTTGCATGCTCCCATGAGAAATCGCTTGTTCTGAACATTTGAGCTAAAAAAGTTATTTTGGAAAAAAGCATAATGACCCCTTTTAAAGGTCTCATATTATGAAAAATCAATTTTATGGCTTTTGAATGTGTTTCTTGGGTCTATACTGCCTCTACACACACTTTAAGTGGGATTTACACTTTTAGTAACTGTTTAGCTGCTGTGTGCTTTAGTTTAAACCACCTGTTTAGAATTGTCCTAACTACGTATGTCTCAGGGTAAGGTCAGAGGTCGTTCTTTACGGAGATAAATCATGAGGACCCACTTCCTGGAGTCATGAGGCTAATGCCAAATAAGGAAGTTCTGGGCGGTGCTCAAATTTATGCAGTGGAAGTGCTCATTCTGTAACATTGAAGTCTATGAGAGAATCCAAGAATTCCACCAAAATTTTTAAAGCCTTATTTTTCTGAGTAATGGATGTACATTTTGGACATGATATGGTGATCTCCAAAGCCTCCTGCCCCATTTCATATTATTGTCAAGACTATGTGACTCCATTCCGTAGAAAATGAACTTTTAATCAGGTGTGTGCACCAAGTCTGTCAGTATGCTGAAGGTTTTTTTTTTTTAATTTCCTTTTTAGATCATGTCAAAATCATACAATACATATATCAATGTCCATGGTGTACAAAAATACAAAAAATAAAATTTGCACTATCTAGCTTTACTTGGCTTTTGCATCTACGGAGGTTGACTGCTTGGGGTGCCAGCTGCCACTGATTAGGGTGGCAGCTCACTGGGAGGGCGTAGCCAGGCTAGTGGCTGCTAGCTCGGATGACTCCAATTTGCTCCCATAGACATGAACTACCACGACATATCTGGCTCCTGAAGGATCTGTGGTAAGGTGGCTAGGGTCCCACAACATTGGCAGCCACTTAAGCAGCTGAGGGCAATGAGAATGGATAATTGCAGAAATAAAGAGAGACAGGTTGGCAGCCACTTTGCAGCTGAGAACAATGAAAATGATCAATTGATTAATTAGGGGTAGTCTGTCTTAGGCTACAGGGGAAATGCTCAATGTGTTGGCTGCAGGTGTCTGGTTGCCTGGTGCACTCCCCCATGAGAAACCGCCTATTCTGAATATTAGAGTTAAAGTTAGCTCTAAAATAATGACCCTAGCATAATATGACCCCTTTAAAACGAGGCATTGAGAACTGTGAAAGTGCACTGGTAGTTTATCCATGTCCATTTACACAAAGTACTCACCATTCGCCGCCAACTTTTCCACTCTGAAGGTACTGTCTGTAAATAGACAGCTAGATAAACTACCATTGCACTTTCAAAGTTCTCAATGCCTTGTTTGAAGTAGCGTCAACTTTGACATGAGGCTAAAACCATTCCACTAACGCGTCGGCCCCATCTGCCTCTCGTTCACTTACACAAATCTTAAATCAGATGCATCATCTGCTTGTGCACAAGCTCAACACTAAACCTAAATAGGCGATTTAGGAATACCTGATACTGTTGTAAAATTAAGGCAGACGTAAAAGAATTATTATATTATATATTGATATGCACATGTCATCTGCAGGATTTTGAGTGAAATAACTGAATCACTAAAACAAATTATAGTAATGGTGTGCAGAAATTGGGAGATGATGATTGAAATAATATATTCAATCATAATGTTTGACTTTGGAACAAATTGTCAGGTTGATGGAACCCGTTTTTCGGGATTTGTGTTTCTGACTGACACCGCTTTATCAAACCTTGTAGTTAACCTGCCACGGAGCATACAGTATTTTACCCCAGCAACTCAGCAGAGATTTCTGTTAGTGAGAGTACAGATTTCACACTAAAAACTAGCACGGATTATCGAAATTAGCGCTGATTTGCGGATAGCTGGGTTGACCATGTAGGGGTGCAGCTGCATTGAACCCCATCCATTCCTCACTTGCACAATAAAAATTCTCTTTTTTGACCCTTGAACAAATTTGAAGAAAAAAATGTTTTAACTGAACATGTAGGTTTTTTGTTTTTGTTTGTTTTTTTGTAATTTCTTAAAATATGTAGATATGAATGTAAATATATGCATATATTTTGGAAACTAATTATTACTGTGATCATTGTAGTTGTGTGTCAAGCCTGTAATCCAGAATGCGCTGAATCATTTGTGCGGTGTGCTGCGCTGAATCATATGTGTGGTGTGCTGTGGGTACTAATTTCTAACCTATGTTGCTCCTCAGATTCACAAGCTTCTGGAAGCTCAAAGCCAGAGTCCATCATCTCAGCCACCTGACTTGCATCAGTCAGGCAAGAAGCCTGGTAATGTTACCCCTGGTCACAACCACACCTCTCCTGATGTCAAGAAGAGGAACAGTGTCAGCATTGCTATTGGAACAGGTACAGTACACTCTGTTTGTTACTGACCTCCCCATGGATTTACATTTGCTTGTTGGTTTGTTCTTCAAAAGGTCAGCTCCAGTGGTGTAAAGGGGTCATATTATGCATTTTTTTTCAAGCTAACTTTTTTTTTTCTTTTAACTTTAATGTTCAGAACAAACGGTTTCTCTTGGGGGCATGCAACAGGTAACCGGACACCTGCAGCCAACACATTTCCCCTGTAGCCTAAGACATTATCCATTCTCATTGCCCTCAGCTGCCTAATTGTCTGCCAGTGTTGTGGGACCCTACCCACCCATACCCTGTGACATACGTAGTTAATCTGACCCCTTTAAGCAATGTTGGAGCAATGTTTACATATGGGTGCAAGAGTGGCCAGCGCTGTGAAAGCAGATCCCCTCTCGTTTCCAAAACAGACTACACAGTTTCCGGGAAAGAAGCCATAACTCGTAACTCGGAAAACTCGCAACATTTACCACAAGGCACTTTCTTAGCGCCTTATCTGTAAGATATTGCATAGCTGTCATCTATGCATCATGTTTGTTTTTTCCCAACCAGGGGCCAGTCTGTTTTGTGGCCCGAGTGAGGAGGAGTGGTGGAGAAGTGCTACACCTGAGACTGTAAGCAACAGCTCAGCCCACTCCAGACAGGCCAGTCCCGTGACTACCGCTACAAGTCAAACACACACCAACGGGATGAAGGACGAAGAGGATGGGACTTTCGGCAGTGATCAAAATCACAAGGAATCGCAACAAATGTACCTGAGTATTCTTGAGTTACAAAACAGGCCTACAATTTTAATGAATTGGTGAAGCAATATGTTGATGTCCACACAAGTGTCTGGTCCTTGTAAACGTCAGCCAGTGTAATATGTCAATAGATGTTGATGTTCCCTGTGTGTGTAGGAGCCCAGGTCCATCCCATTCTTTTCAGAGCCTCATGCTTGGAGAGAGTGCCAGCATGTGCTACCAGTACCAGGGTGCTAATACAGATACCGCACACGGCCAAAGTGTTACTGCAGATCAAAAGTTTTTTCAAGACTTACTGGTAAGATTGTCTGTGGCAACTTGCAATTATAAATAATGCCCGTGTTTTTCTTTTACTCTTTCTTTTTTGTTTGTTTGTTTTAAAAGCCGGTGCCTTGGCTTGTCATAGTCTTCCAAATTTTTCATATTTTATTGTCAACACAGAATGTCTTATAAACCCCTACAAAATAATTAGCTCCAGAACTGTTTTAATTGAATACCATTTGAGAATGTAGACCAGCAAAGCCCTTTGAAATGTGCAGTGCATGAAATGTTTCTGTGCATGTGGACCTCAATATCTTCTTTAGGGTCAGGTAAAAGATCGTCTTCAGGACTCCTTGAATGAAGAGGCAAGCCATTCCAACTGTGAATCCAGGAGTGCAACTTCCATCGATGCGGCCCCCTCTCCCGTCTCTGTCCAAACCCGAGAGGCCTTTTCCACCAGCTCCCAGTCCCCACCACCCCCCTTAAAGCCTCTGACTCAATCCCAGGTTCCTCAACAACAGCAGGACCAGGTGTACTGTGCAACGCTCAAACATCTAGAGAAACTGGGTGTCAGTGTTGACTCCAAAGGCAAAGGCATGTGCACTAATGTCACTGTGGAGAGTGCCAGGTATGTGTTGGTGTTGGTGGTGTTAGTGTTGGTGTTGTTGGTTTGTTCAATGTAATGTACTTTTAATATATATTTACTATTAATGTCTCCCTTCAAACAGCACCCTGGCATCCATCAACCCTGAGGCTGTGATCCCGAGGCTAGCTGTTTGTGACTTTGTGGGTACGAGCATGTTGACACCGGGATGCAGCGCTGACCTTAGCCTGGAGGCTAACTCCATTGCCCTCAAGTACTTGACAGATGTCCAGCTGTCTCACCTTTCTCTCAAAAAGGAATCCAAGCAGATTTCCAGTGTTACTCGACCGAGCTTGGATTTTATGAGCAAGACAATTGCGACAGAAAGGACTGCAACAGGCCTCAGCATTTTATCACCCACAAATATGTCCTTGGCCACGCAGAAATACATGAAGCGATATGGGCTTATTGAGGAAGGAGATGGTGTGGAGGACGACCAGCTGGAAGAACAAAACAACACGCACCATGACTCTGCGTTGGGCTGCTCTGCACAGATAGAGAGCCCTGAGAAGGCTGACACTCTCCAGAAAGTCATTAAATTGCCATCTTCCCCACCACACCAACACAGTTCTGGCTTCTCCACTGTGCGGCTGCTTTTGCACAGTCAGATGCACCCAGACAGTAGTAGCCCAAGAGGGAAGAGCACTCCCAGGCCCCCCTCGGCTATTGAGAAGCAGTCTGCGTTGGGGACCATGGACACACAGGGCTCTCTCGGCAATTTCCTTGACCTCAGCCGACTAAGGCAGCTCCCCAAACTATTTTAAAGCAAAGCAAATAATTCCTTGAAGTGTCATTTGAAATAAGAGAGAAATTCTCGAACAATGTGACATTGGAATTTGGGTTCCTGAACTGTCCTTATTGTTGAAATGGAACTGAGTGACACAGCATTAAATCGCTACTTTGTGTGTTTAAACCATGGTAGTTTTTGTTGATTACTTAACTTCTCAAGCCATTAAATGTATGTGGTGTGCTGTGTAAATGTATATTTCTGTTTGTGTGCCTCAATTTCAGTGTACGTTTTGCTTTGTTGGTGTGTATATATATACAAGTTTTTAACAAATAAAGATTATTTTGATAGTCCCTTGATGGTCCCTTTGATGGTCCCTTGAATGAGCCACTGTGAAATTATTAGTTAGGAGGACCTGTTGCTTGACTTGGCTTGTTTAAAGCTACCAGTAGAATAAGAGATCCTGGAAAAATCATTTGTGAAAGCTGGGCATTTGAAGAAGTCCAATTCCTTGTCTAAAGATTTCCTCTGAAATTACACCTCCAGAATATAGCAACGAATGCAGGGAGGAGGGGCAAACAGCAATTAGGTTTGATAGAGATGTCCCCTTCCACTCATTTTTAGTAGCCATAGTTGCTTAAAATGATCGGATGCTATTTATCCTGTCCATTCCATTCCACAGATGATTTAATTATTATTACCTCTGCCAATGAGTTTGTTTTCGCCGGTGTGTGTGTGTGTCAGTCTGTTTGTCTGTGTACAAGTGTACAAGAGAAGTACTGAATGGATTTGGCAATGGCAAAAACACCCGGTAACGGCATAAAAAAACTTCATTTATTTGCTTCTAGTTAAGTTTGAATTCACATCAAATATATGCGGTTTTGCTTCTACCTCACACTTGGGAAACTTGATGGCTGCAAACTGGAATAGGCAGTGCATACATTCACAGTACTAAAACATACTAATCCCATTGTCAGGGAAAAATGTTACCAACTCACAAAAAAGTCTTGTTTTTGTAAATCAACATAATTTAGATTGTTGACATCACTGAAAATGCCAGTGTCAAATTCCAAATATCCTTACATTGTTAAATCATCATCCATTCTTCATTCAGGGAAAAAATGACATCAAGCTCTTTTACAGCATTGCCCTGATTTTACAATAAAAAAGATGCAAGCAAACAAAAGTACACAAGGGAAAACAAAAGACAAAGGCAAAAGACAAACTTACAAGAATAAGAATAAAATGGGGGAAAAAATCAATTAAAAAACGAACACTTATGTACAGGATTCATATCAATTATCAACGCTTTAAATTTGTCTGCAGACACAAGTTGGTTCAGTTTTAAAACTTCTTGTAGCTGGTTCCACTTATTTGGTGCAAAAAAACTGAAAAGCCAGTTTACCAACCTCAGATTTAACTGTAGGTGTTTCAAGGGTTATAAAACCATGGGACCTTGTATTGTGTGAGCTGTCTCTAATTCTTAAAAGTGAAGACAGGTAAGGAGGTAGTTTACCCTGCAATGCCTTGTAAATAAACAAGAGGCAGTGTCTTTCCCTCCTTTCAGTTTGTAAGTATTCTTAAATACTGTACGTGTTTGTAGCTGGATGATTCAACCCTGAGTAGTTAAGCTAAATGTGCATTCATCTGATCAATAGCTCAAAGGTTGGGTTAAGAACAACATATGCAGTCTGTACACACAACATAACGTACTCCAGGCCACTGACCCTGCCAAACACTTCTCTTACCACAGTCTGCAGCACAAACTCCAGCAGTGGAACATGTCATGCAAAAGCAGGTAAGAAATTTGTATTTTCTTTTCAAGAACAGTTTAGCATTTAGACATTTGGACTGACAATTTATTATAGCACGTGATTTAAAAGGTTAGCCTAAAACAGTTTTTCCAAAAAAAAATGGAATGCTGCGTTATATTGGATAATCAGCAAATCATGTAAACCGATGTTAAGTTAGACAACATTTAAATGTCAAAACTGGCAATTTTGTACTGTTTTAAATACAAAGACTCCAATTCTGTTGATGGTATTTTCTTCATAAACGTTATGAAAAAAGCAGAGAAATTTTGTTTCAAAATGATACTGCTTTGTACAAAAGAGCCATAACCCTAGCAGTCTGATAGCACTGCATTCAAAATGATTCTAGTGTCTGTCCATGGCTTCAGTAAAGTTTGTTTTATTTTGTATAAACAAAAATATATAAATAAATGATGAATAAATTAATAATATAATGGTTCACAACGTTTATGGTTTACTTCAACTACATGCATTGAGGCACGGACGTCGCAACAGGACAGGCAAACTATTGCCAGAAAGGGGGCCCCAAGATTGACTGTTTGATCATTTTAATAGTTTAGTTAGTAGTGTTTGTCAATAAAATATGACTTTAGACTGGAGTTAGACAACTGTAAGTTCAGTTATAGTAAGGAATGATGATTGAAGATTATAACAATGAAATTAATGGTGGTTCATGGATGTTTAAGGGAGGAGAAGGGCCCCCATGTCCTGTTTGCCTTGGGCCCCCTAAGTCCCTTGAAACAACCCTGCATTGAGGACAAAGAAGTCTCTATTGCAGCTGACATTCAATTCAAGTAAAATCAATATCATCAACAGCCTTAGTCACATAGAAATTGATTATTGAGTTGGCAGTCATTGATTGCTATGAAGTGGGTTGGAGCTAAGACCTGTGACTAACATTTGTTCAAGGACCACCTGAACGGTACGGTACGGTAAACACGGCTGAGTTTGGAGAGTGTGTAAACAGTATCCAAATATGAGGAATAATGTGCTTAGCCTATATGAGGAATAATGTGCTTTTAATGCTTCTTGAGCATTAAAGGATAAAGCTAACATTAAAGTTACACCAGGCAACATTTTTACTGTTAATTTACCAGCCTCGAATTCACTTCGATAATTAAAAGGTTCATTACGGGGTGACCGATGATTCTCTCGTCAGTTTCTAGCATTTGTTTCACGGTAATCCCACTTGCAGAATGGCTGGTGCTGGTCCAGAGATTAGAAACTGAAAGTCACGTTGTCAGACAACGAAACACACGAAAATGATCATCGCTGGTTTGTAGTCTTTGGATTACAAATAGATTTACATTGATTGTTGAGAATGTGCAATGTTGTATTTTTTCTTGTAATATATTTCGGCAACTGTAGGTGGAGCACCGGAGATAGAAAACGGTAATCTTGCCTGGTGTCTCTTTAAGTGAATGGGGTGTAACAACTTATTTTCATTATGCCCCATTCAGTCAGCATTAGTAATTGGTTTGTTATTCGGTCTATGTAGCATCAAATTTTCTTGTTCTTTTTCTTAAAGACAGCATTCGGATGGATACATGGAACAACAGGGCTATTTACTGATTCATACCGGATTTCTCCTTTTAAAAGAATAGGCTAATCTTTTTTGTTTTTCTCAAATCATCACTTACTATCATTTTTTTAATCATTTAGTGCAATAAACAATAAATAGGCAGTATGTACCAACAGTATGTGAGCATAGCAACCATTATAACCAGCCTAGCAACAATCTCAAATACATTTGGAACCTCCTAGAATTACATGGAATCAGGGCTGCAAAATACATTTCAACATGCAGAGTATGCATTTTGCACCCTCAGCTAACGCTGAATCAATATTGAAAATTTCAACCAAAATCCAACAGGGTTACAATGCTCTTTCAATTGATTACCTGTATAACAGACTTTCAATACTATTTCCTTGGGTTTTCAACAGGTGTTCCTGGCCCACTGGTGGTCCGTGACATGGGTTCCAGTTTCAGTGTAGCTTGTTTGAAATTCATTTCTGAATAACTGATTTGAGAAAAAAGAACAGCAAACCATAATGTTGAAGATAATAGACCTGATACAAGATTAAAGGGATTTAAGTAAGGAGCCAAGCTTGCAAGTCTCCAGGATTGGTGTAAATCAGTGGTTCTCAAAGTGTGGTCCGGGGACCACTAGTGGTCCGCAAGCAAGCTCATGTGGTCCGCCAGAGGATTTCCAAATAATTATGTTTATTTAGTCTGCTTCTCACTAAAATTATTTTAAAGCCAAAGACGAGTGGTTCAATGAATACTATGAAGGAGGCCTGTAATTTACATTAAAAACTTCGAGCTATCTGAATTTCAAGTGACCATGAATGACAATTTAGAAATGCCTATTGATTTGGTCAAAGGGTAAGGGGTAGCAGCATGCAACTTAATGAGGGGGCGCGAGGGTAGGCCTAGGTGGTTCCTGAAAAATATTTTTTGGGCAAAGTGGTCCTTGGTCTGAAAAAGTCTGAAAAGTGAGAAACACTGGTGTAAATGAACTAAAGCAGTGTGGTCCTACTTTTGGTCCTGGCCAGAAACGTAACTACACAGTTCTCAACAGTGTTGTTGACTGGAAAATAATGTATTGCAGTAAGAGAGGAGATAAAAGCAATGGACAATTCTCTAAGTCCTTCAATCAATGCATAACAATATAACTTCACAAACTGAATTGGTTTGTTTTGGATTGTCATTAGGATGAGGTCACTGGCATATTTGTGGACCCTGTGCCTCTTGCCCATACTCTGCACAGCCCAGGCAAACCGAGATATCTGCAATGCCAAGCCCAAAGACCTTCCCCTGGAGCCATTATGCGTCTATCGTAGACCAGATACTGAACCAGAGACTGAGGAACCGACTGAAGTAACTGAGGAAGTTCCAGAATCCACCAACCCCAGAGTGTGGGAACTATCAAAGGCAAATAGCAGATTTGCCCTCTCTCTCTTCCAGGAGCTGGCTAAAAGCAAGTCTGATGAAAGCAATATCTTCATGTCCCCAATTAGCATTTCCACAGCGTTTGCTATGACCAAGCTGGGAGCCTGCAACACCACCTTGGAACAACTAATGAAAGTAAGATGAGAGGTGACAACACTGTAAAGATGAACCGCTTTAATTCTATTTCATTTGATTCTGTTTTGGGGGGCTTCAGAATGGCTTGCTTCGTGCATGCCTGATAATTTCCTTAAAACAGCCTTAAGCCTTTATTTTACATGTGCTACTCACCAAGTGGTTAGTGGTGTCCAAACTACAGTCTACTTGGTGTCTACATCTTATTTGTTCCTCTGATTGGTCATAGACTATCCTATTGCGTGCAGAAACAGGGCCGCCATGCAGAGGTGTTAAGAAGTGAAGTACAAATACTTTGTCACCTGAGGTGCTCCGGAGTGATTTCAAGCATTGCCCTGCAGAACGAGCCTGCCAAATGCACTAGTTAGCGAGTGGAACAAAATAATTTGGAACAGCATAGACCAAACGCGAACGCAGAAGCGAACAAGCACTTTACACTGACTCAATGGATCCTCATTATTCGAAAACGAAAGCAAGATCTGAGGTGCCGTTGACTCAATGTAACATGTTTCGCATTCGCGTTAGGTCTTTCATTCCATGCGAAATTCATTGCTAGAAGGCTTGTGCAACAGGGCTATACTTACTCCAGAGCTTTCCTTTAAGTAGAAATTTTGGGTATCTATAGGCCTACTTTGCTGGAGTAATTATTTTTCAGCCTACTTTTTTCTAGCCTGACATAGCCCGCCCATAATACGAATGTTCATCCGTATCCATGGTCTGGGAACGGTCCTCTGGGGCGTCTTTACATCGGTAGAGAGTCTACCGGCCAATAAGCGAAGCTGATTAGACGAGCTGTCCAATCGTTTCAAACCAGAAGTGAATGCCCTCCCCTCCGCAGTATAATCGCGTCAGGTTAAAGAACCTCCAGACCATGAATACGGATGAACAGCAGTATTATGGTCGGGCTATGTCAGACTAACTTTTTTCAGCTTTTTTTTTATTTCGTCTCGTCATCGTTCAGTCCTTACTTTTGGGATTTTCAATTGCTCATATGTTCTGTTTGCACTTGGGTGCATTATGCGTGTCAGATGCTGCCAGAATAGGCACAGCTCAGCGCAACCTTGAGCAGAATCCTGCAATGCTTTTCTATCTTTCCTCTTCAAACTAGGGAGAGTCATGTGGCGAGTTTTGCTGCTGTGAAAGCACCTGTCTAAAACAAGTATAATCTTCCTACCAAGTTAGGATCCATACATGATGGCCTATTGTCAAGAGGATGATTCTTTGACAATTAATGCAGCCTATTTTCATTTTACATACTGTATCTATATAGTAGGTCTATGATGCACATCATTAGCCTGGCAATGCCATCCTACGTACCTCCTACGTAACATTTATCTCCATACGTAGTCTGGTCTAAGCCCCCCTACTTTCGTTTCTCTCGGTTGCCCTACGGTTTAGCCAATCAGCACACAGTTTAGAGCGATGTCTCAAAATTTTGTAGTCCTACAGGATAGAAACACGTTTGTTATTCTCCCCCCACTTTCGAATTACATTCACAAAATTGGTACATGACATTAGCATCCATGATCTTGAGGATTTATTGCCACTACAATGTCAAAATAGATTAGAACTCGACAGAGATCTGTTATTACTGAACGCGAAAGTTGTAGGCGTGAGAGCCAGGCGAGAGAATACGTCATATCTAAACAGAAACCTATTTCAGTTGCATTGGGCCAGACTGTATGACATAGTCAACAGTCGGCTTTTCGCCCCGGCCAGGCTAGGGACTTGCAAAGATTGTGTTGCAGAAACTGCATCCCGAGAACTATTTTCAAACAGGCCATACGCCTACAATTCCTTTCAAGCTTTTTGAAACAGGCTGCACGAAATGATGTAAAGGGCCACAGCTGGCCCCTGGGCCTTAT
The DNA here is from genome assembly GCA_027497455.2 of Sardinella longiceps. Taxonomy (NCBI): domain Eukaryota; kingdom Metazoa; phylum Chordata; class Actinopteri; order Clupeiformes; family Clupeidae; genus Sardinella; species Sardinella longiceps. Next base: position 979,754 of record JAODXP020000022.1, on the reverse strand, counting down.
GTTTGACACCCCTGTGTAGGGTTGCCAGGCTACGATTACTCTAGACCACATGTACACTTATGAGTGATCTCACAATGTTCTTAGGCTAACTTCTGTCAGGTTCTAGCATTGATTTGGATTTCTTGTGAGTCACATAATATGTATAATATATTATACTGTACTTCCCAGCAGTCAAAGGGGTTGGACAACAAGCTATGATGAAACTAGGAGTCATATTCTGATATTTATGTCAGCATATCCGTACAACACTACAGACCACTTGGTTTCATACCTTTGTAAACAGACGTTTAATGCATTTTAGGAGTGATTGTTAGACTGTATATAGGCTGTCGTTGTGGAGGTGGGGGGATGCTCCAGCAACCAACGAAAATTCTCAATCTTAACCATTGTATTTCATCGTAAATGATTTGAAAACAAGGTTTAAAGCTGTATTCGGCAAGTCTATGTAATTCCGAAACTATCGGGAAAAAATTCTAAACGATACACCTTTCTGGTAGCCTGACATAGCCCGACCATAATACTGCTGTTCATCCGTATTCATGGTCTGGAGGTTCTTTAACCTGATGCGATTATACTGCGGGGGGGAGGGCATTCACTTCTGGTTTGAAACGATTGAACAGCTTGTCTAATCAGCTTCGCTTATTGGCCGGTAGACTCTCTACCGATGTAAACACGCCCCAGAAGACCGTTCCCAGACCATGGATACGGATGAACATTCGTATTATGGGCGGGCTATGTCAGGCTACCTTTCTGGTCCCTCCCTAGCACGTCAGCGGGTTGCTCACAGAGAGTGCTGGATTTTGGCAACGACGATTCAGGGTTTAGATGGAGCTAGAGAATTCTGTTTTTTTTCCTAAATAGCCTTTTTCATGTACTACCTCCAGAATAATGTGACAATTCTACGAAATGTGACTTTTAAAAAGTTGCCAAATACAACTTTAATGTCATATAAACCAAACCTATGCTTAAACATGAATTGACATGGCTCTGAATTTATTAAAGCTAGCTTTTTGTACTTTGGGAACCTGAGTAGACTGTTTCCTTTAATGATTATTGTATTTACTTCCGCCTCCATAGGTGTTCGAATTTGATACAATCAAAGAGAAGACATCAGACCAAGTTCACTTTTTCTTTGCCAAATTGAACTGCCGTCTTTATCGAAAAAAGGATAAGACAACAGAGCTGGTCTCAGCCAACCGTTTGTTTGGGGAGAAGTCTTTGGCATTCAATGAAACTTACCAGAACATCAGTGAGCTGGTTTATGGTGCAAAGCTGTTACCCCTCAACTTCAAGGTTAATTTCTATCAGAGAATTTGTAAAGATCATCCACCCCCCAAATTCTTATTCTTCCTTATGCCTAAAAATATATTTATCATTCACAGGAGAAGCCAGAGCTTTCAAGAATGACAATCAATGAATGGATTTCAAATAAGACAGAGAACAGGATCCAGGACACACTGCCACAAGGCTCTATAGATAGCACCACTGTCCTTGTTCTAGTCAACACCATCTATTTCAAGGTAGAGGGAGAGACTGTGAGACTGTAGCTAGGGTCCTAATTTCAAAATTGGGCAAAGTGTGGAGTCTTGAAGGTATTCTCTAACCCTGTACCGATGATAGAAGGCAATGTGGGAAAAGCTAGCATGCCAAACAAAAAGCTGTGCTTTTGCAAACTGTATCTGGCATTTGCTTAGTTTTGGTTGAAATGCCCTACCCTTCACCATCCAGGCTAGCACCCACCGCCACATCACAATATCACACTCACACTTCACCACTACCACCCCCCATCCCCTCCCCTTAAAAAAAAAAAAAAAAACAGTTTTAAGCACAGTAAAACATTAGTATGATACATAGAAAAAAACAAAATATATGGAGTACTCCACCGACTGAGCTTTATTCATTCATTTTACAGAATTTAACTTGTTGATAGACTTTACACTTCGCCCTTTTTTTAAAATTAGGCTTTTGGTATTCCACAATGTTGTTTACCAAATGTGTTGAACAGTCGCTTTACATATGCACAACAGGGTCAATGGAAAAACAAATTCGACAAAGAGAATGTTATGAAAGATGACTTTCATCTTACTAATGGGAATTCCTGCCCAGTTCCCATGATGTATCAAGAAACAAAGTTCAGGTATGGAAAGTTCCCTGAGGATAAAGTGAAGGTCCTTGAAATGCCATACCGTGGAGAAGACATAACAATGGTGCTGATCCTTCCCACTAAAGGCACTAGCCTGTCTGAGGTACTGATCAACATGTACATGAAGTCTCCACTGTTATCCACATACAAAATATGATTTTATTTATTTATGAATACAAACTGGAATGGAAAAATAGCTGCTTATTAGTCTAATCCATTAGCTGTCATAATTTACTAGCTGTTATTTTGAAAAACTGAAAAATGTCACCACTGGAAAGACAACTAATTCTGTTCATATTGAAATGAAATGTATTTATTCATATTATATATATTGTGCATACAACTCTTGAAAATTAATATTTGTGTGGGTTTAACTTCAGGTGGAGAAAAGCCTGGACTTGAAAAAGGTGGTTGGCTGGCTGGGTAGCATGAAGGAGACGAAGGTAGCAGTGCAAATTCCTCGCTTTCAGATTGAAGATGGCTTCAGTCTGAAGGAGAAGCTGCAGAATATGGGCCTGGAGCACCTCTTCAGCCCAAGCCAGGCTAGCCTTCCTGGTATACACAATACATTCTTTCCTCTTCAAACTATCTGAAGCAAGCGTCTGAAAAAACACTAAACATTACGAAAGAAAAGAAGCACATGGCACAATAACATTCTTTCCAGGCACTAAAGAAGGACAATAACATTCTTTCCGGGCACCAAACTGACAAAAACACAATTTAACAGAATCAGCAGAGACCCTATTTCCTGATCACTAAACTCTTCGATTTTAAAGTTTTCAGCAGATGCTGTGGAGGCTCTGCAGGATAACAAAGTAAACTAAACATGCACAGAACACACTTACTGTAGAATGCAGTGGTGAAGTGGGGATATTTTAAATGAGGGTACACTATCCATTTGTGACGTCTTAGCCCTTGCTAATAACAGTTTCTATCTGACGTGGGAAGAAGTGGGCGGACAGCGTACTCCTGCGCATAACCCTGGTAGAGTGGCAAAGCCACTGCTGCACTTTCTAGAAGTCACTGAGAGTTTAGAGTCCGTACTGTAGGCCCAGTCCTGTTCTGCAGGTTGGCATTTTGTTGAGCTGTATTAGTGATAATTTTTTAATTAATGCTAATTTGTTTGCTAAGTTGAAAGAACAATTAAAATTTGAATTCAATTAAATTCAAATAGATTGACATATTTAATTTGATGTTTATGAGCATTTGCCATGTTTCAGGACTACTTGCAGATGACTCAGATGACGTTTACATTTCGGATGCCTTCCACAAATCATTTCTAGAGGTACATGTGATTTCTTTGTCATACTTTCAAAATGCATGTAAGGTACTCATTTTGGATTTTTTTGGGGATGGATTTTTTTTTGTTGTTTTTTGGTTCAAGGGAGAGCGGGTTAAAATTAATATCTTTCTTAGTTTTAAATTTAGGATGTCTTTTCAACTCAAGGACACTTCTTGATTTACCGTAATTTCGCGACTATTAGCCGCGGCTTATACATTGATTTTGCTAAATTTCTTCTGCTATGAGGTTAAAACAGGGGGGCAGTTAATATGGTGTTAATATGGTTTTGTTTTTTTACTTGCATAAAACACTGTCCTGTGGCTTATACACAATGCGGCTTATATGCGGGAAATTACTGTACTTTCCAAGCAGTGTTTTGTGACATTAGAAAAATACATAAATCAGAATGATTCACAGACTGTCTAATCCATGTTTAACTCCAAATTGTCTAAGGACAGCTGTTAGTTATTCATGGAACATGCCTTCATTGGAGGAAATGTACTCATTTGTCTCCTCCCTTATGTTTGACGATATAGCAGTCTATTTCAATTCTCTCTTCCATACAGCTGATGTCTACTAGAACATTTTTCCTATTTCAAAGTTGACATTTGTGTACTGGTAGTTACAATGTGTACAAAGGCAAATGAATAGGAACTACAGTATCAGGGCCGGTGCTAACCATCTGGGTGCCTTAAATGAAACTATGTATATTTAAAAAGTGTGTGTGTGTGTGTGTGTGTGTGTGTGAGAGGGAGAGAGAGAGAGAGAGAGAGAGAGAGAGAGAGAGAGAGAGAGAGAGAGAGAGATTATTACCAACTTAAGAGGTTTTAAGACATCAAGTTGTATTTTTTGTACTATGTAGTTTCAATTTCTATTTGTATGCAGGTTTGCATGTGTCATGCTTGCGTTTGCGACCCCTGTGCATTGTTGTTGCAATAAATGAGAAAATGCAGACTGACCGATTAAACTATAGAGATGTCTAATTAACTTTTAGTCTATCTGTCGGCGTTTGCATGTGTTTGCATGCTGTTGTGAGATTAGTGAACTTAAAGAAATGCTGTGCCATCGTAATTCCTTTTAATTGTTAGACACCATCAGAGTGGGTTTTCCCCCCAGCCGCAACAAGAGTATGAAAGGGGGAGTGGCTACGGTTAGAGCGTCAGAAAGCAACTGTGCTTAATTAACCGATATCTTTTGTACTTATTACCCAAACATCACCGAATTTAGCACTGCACTCACTCGTGCCAATAGCGAGATGCATACCACATCTGAGGTCAATTGGACCAACGGTTTGAGAGTTATGCGTGGAACACACACAAACACACACACTTACAGACACACAGACAGGTGTTCCTTGCATTAATAGATAGATCCAGTGATCACCAATTGGTGGCGCTAGACCCTGCAAATTGGACAGATGTTATCAGGACAGGGTCATGAGTCCATATACCAAGTTTTGTGTTTTTGAGATCTAATGCTTGACCACCAGGTTTTCTACGTGGACAGGACCGGGTCCTCAGTCCGTATACCAAATTTGGTTGCACTACGTCGCCGAGATATAATGTTTGATCACTAGGAGTGCTACAGAGTGTAATGTCATCTTTTTGCATGGTCCGGACCGGGCCAAGTTTGGTTGTTATAGACAAATCCGGCAAAACGACTGGAAGTAAGCAGGCGCCATTTTTGAACAGTTACATAGCCAATCTGTCCATAGGGACATATGACATGTGGGTAACACTTTAATTTACAGCCCATGAAGTACTGGGTAAGTATTAGGTAAGAATGGTGTAACAAAAAATTATCAAGGGATAAATTACTGAGTACTTACAGTGTAAGTTTGCTGGAATAACACACGTTCACGCTTTATTTTACAGCCCTTGAAGTACTGAGTAAGTACAAGTAAGAACAACGTAACAAAACAGAACTTAATGTGTAATATTGCCATAATTACAAAATAAGTGTGGGGATGCAGAAGCGTATAGGAAAGCCAGAGTTGGATACTCTTGCACGCACTTTATTTTACAGCCCGTGCATCCTTCCCTTGCTGTTGTTGATGAACAGAATTATTTTCTGTCATGTCGGTAACTCTCACGGTAAAGAGGCTGTTGTGAGCCTCTTCAGTTACCTTTCATTTCATGCGAGGCAATAATTAGTTTCATTTTCCATGTAGTCAATAAATGGCATCTTTGTCAAACTGCTGCCTCTGCCTATGCATGTCTATGCATGTCACACCACTGACGGCCGATTCACACGAAAACCTGTACGTGAGCGTATGCGGTTTTGGTCCATTTTCGTTTAGAATGCATGTTAACAGGTTAGGTCATTCAGACTGCATGCCTGTTCTGCGCGGCCCCTGTCCGGTTTCTGAGCGGTGAACTGCGCAGCTTCCGCGCTGCTTTTTTTAAAAATAGAAACGAGTTTGTGTGTGAAACGAGCCTGAAAAGTAAAGAATAAGTACCGTGGAACTACTTAAATACCCCAAAACTACTTGTAACTACACCCTAATATTGGATGCGCGGGCTGTAAAATAAAGTGCATTCAAGTTGATCCAACCCTGGCTTTCCTATACGCTTCTGCATCCAGGCTACCCCACACTTATTTTGTAATTATTGCAATATTACACATTAAGTTCTGTTTTGTTACGTTGTTCTTACTTGTACTTACCCAGTACTTCACGGGCTGTAAAATAAAGCGTGAACGTGTGTTATTCCAGCAAACTTACGCTGTAAGTACTCAGCAATTTATCCCTTGATAATTTTTTGTTACACCATTCTTACCTAATACTTACCCAGTACTTCACGGCCTGTAAATTAAAGCGTTACCGACATGTGGTATAATGACCCACCCATAATGACACTAATCCAATGAAGATTTCTTTGATGTGTTATTGATGAAGCTTTTTGATATTTCACCCCTTAGGTAAATGAAGAAGGCAGTGAGGCAGCAGCTGCCACAGCAGTGGTAGCCATTGGCCGTTCACTCAACTTCAACCGGGAAGATTTTAAAGCCAACAGACCTTTCTTATTGCTCATCCGTGAGTCCACCATCAACACCATTATCTTCATGGGCCGTGTAGCAGATCCATGCGGTGGTAACCAATAAGATATCAAGGATGATACAAGGAAGAGGAGGAAGCAAATTGCCATAGCCTATGTTGTCACAAATGCTCAAAGGAATACTGAAATGATGGGCATTGAAATAATCAGTGGGAGCTGTTCAAATGTGTCTGAAATAAAGAGTGCACTTAGTAGAACAATTTTTGTTCAGTATTTGTGGTCAGTGGTAACAATTGGTTGTTCTAATGGCAATTTTACACTTTGCAAGATAAAAAGGCCCATTCATACCCTATATGTGTCCTTATGTATTTCTGTTACCTCATACTTCCATGGCTTTTTTTTTTTTTTTTGCACTAGGTTGTGCTGAACTCCGTCCCCATTATATCAGGTGGCTTTCATCCATTTTGCCAGTGATCGTTCCTTATTTTGATTTCTGAAAGTTGACAACCCTTGCAATACAATTTTCCTTTGCCAACCAACTCAGTAGTTAACTGGTTAGCAACTCTGCTTTTGGGAAACAGAGGCCTGACAACCATCCTAGGTCCCTTCTAACTGAAAACACACATATATGTTGTCATCTTGTACCCAAACAAGTCCACAAAAGTCTTAACAGAAGCACTTTTCAGAATTGCTCCCCTGGCAATATATGAGATGGACAAAAAAAAGTTCTTGCATCTTCAGTACTGACAAATCTCAAGTAGCTTGAGAAACTGAGCTCTTGTTTATGGTGCTTCATTTATAGGCCTAGTTAGGTATACATGATAATGTATACTATGTGACCTGACCTGCCTATGTGCACAGAGGCAGGTCAGGGCGGTCAAGTCGGTCATAGTATACATCACGGTAATAAGCATTAATGTTGGTTAAAAAGAAAATGTAATGAGGCTTCAGCCAAGAGAGAGGACCCATGGAGCTGGAGTGACCATCCTTAACAAAAGTCCTTGGAATTATCATATTCCAAGCACAGAGTCCTTGGAATTATCATATTCCAAGCACAGAGCATATCCAGAAAACTTGCAAAACAATAGTGGACATAAACAGGCTGATAAAAGAGAAATTGCTATCCTCAAAGTCACATATTGTCTAGGTCTTGGGTGGCACACTCCGCACAGCAATCAAATGGCAATCATTTTCTTCTAGAGGGCGCTATACTTTCTTCTTCAACCAGTCACAATCTGCTTAGTTGTGACATATGCACCAGTGTTCGCATGGGCTAAGTTCAGTGGTCTCAACTTTTTAAACATTTTGCTCCCATTTCCATTCATCCCCGGGACTGCCAAAGGACTTATCCCCCCACTGTAGTCATACTGCCTTGTGCCCATGTGGCCTTGGGTTAGGGAAATGGAGATGGGCATTGCCCCATGCTTCACACATGCTTCACACTCTCCCATTCTATTCAGCCCTATGGCTCTAAAACATGTTGTAACGTTTGCTCATTTTGAACTGGAGGCTGGTGATCAAAGTCATGGCTTCTGCTTCCGGCTTCTGCCCGAATAGTTCAGTGCTGGTGAAAATGAAAATGCATGCTTTTACTGACTAGTTTGTGGAGAGAAATGAGAAGTGATCAGAGCCACTAGGCAGCGTTCACCTGGCTAGCAGACCCCTGGCCAAAACTCATAATGAGTGATGCGTGAAGGCCCACTGCCCTTGAGTGGTAGCCTACTAACTGACCAAATTTGGGGGTCTTGATCAAACTATGTAAAGGCTATATTATTATTTTACATTTACTTTAAAATTTCTGTGTTCACTCAGGCGTCCTGTTTGGTATGAGTGGAGTAATATTTATGTTTCTCTGTAAACTACACACATTTTTTCATAGGAAAACTGTAATCTCCCCAAAAGCTTCTTGTCACATCCATAACGCAAATTGAAAGGCTCATATTCTTGATGTGATTTCTTTGTGTTTGCCTGTATTCAGCCTTGGAGTTTGCATAAGAAAATGAACAAAGTTGTAAAATACTGTTAGGCTTGCAGATGTTATGTGACCTTTTGTTCATCAAGAATGCATACAAATGTCACGTCCATAATGCTGGAATTGCCCATACTATTGTTGTTCATGATGATGATGATGATGATGATGATGATGATGATGATGATGATTGTTGTTATTATTAGACTCAGAGTCCAAAAAGAACACACACAACATAAAAGACAAATATAATTAGGCTAAGTCAATCAAACAACACAACATTCTTATAAAAGACATCCATCCACATTTATGACTGGTAGCCTAATTGCACTCAAGCAGGGATTATTATTAGCCTATTATTATTATTATTATTATTATTATTATTATTAATATTATTATTAGACTAGTAGGCAACTATGATGTTGTTATTGTTATTGTTGTTGTTATTGTTAATTACAGAAACATGAACCTGACGATTCGCTGGCCACAACACTTTGTTCAGTGAAATAATAAGGAAAAGCAAGTAGCATCACTACAAGTGGTCTTACAGTGTGTTAAATGCGATGCATTGTGGGAGTAAAAGTTTTTTGGATCTCGCACTTTTACCCTATGCGACAAACCGAACAACACTTCCCATAATACCAATTGTTTCTCGACTGCTGGCTCAGTTGGTTCAGGGTTGTATTGGAACTATGCTAACGACCAAAAAGGCAGGCGCAAAAGAGAAACCGCATAGACCAACAAGGGTATTTTTGGCCAACACAACAAATTGGCAAATGTAGACTTCGATCGTCATGAAGTCAATTCGTGATATGATTTAGTAGTCCAACGGTTTTGTCGCCTGTCGATGTAATAGTGCTAAGTTATTCAAGGAAGGCAGCTCCCTGTACTCCCATAGCCGGAGTTTTGTCGGGTAGGCTCCCGCTCATCACCGTACTGCAGTATGTTACTCATACCGAGAAAAGTGCTGCGCGGCGGCTATGATCTCAATGCTTGATCGGCCAGTGGGTTGTCAAAACCATCGGCAATATCGCGTTTAGTCTAGTTGTGAGTAATGCGTAAACCGTGTCCGTAATCCACTGTTTCTATGCAAGTATATGTTTTTAAACAGTTTCAGATTCATTAAGTGCGTTACAGTCGCAATTTGTAAAATTAACCAGATGGCACCCCTGTGATTTCGGTCCTCTTATATCAAGGTAAGCTGCCATAACAGCACTTTCACTCTTTAGCCTACTTGTGTAAACAACACATACATTCTGTATGGTGTCAAATACAGTGTTATGTTAATTAGGCTACAGATGTCCTGTAAAATGATAGGTTATCTGGCCTGCACTGCAGGTTTTAATGCTCACACAATTCTACACCTTAGGTCTGTCGGCTGTGACAACGCGGCAGATGACATGGAGCGCGCCGGCAGTATTCAGCTCGACATCCCGGACTTCAGCAACTCGGTGCTGTCCCACCTGAATCAGCTACGCATGCAGGGCCGCTTGTGCGACATTGTGGTGAACGTGCAGGGCCAAAGTTTTCGTGCGCACAAAGTGGTGCTTGCTGCCAGCTCACCATACTTTCGCGACCACATGTCACTGAGTGAGATGAGCACGGTGTCCCTCTCAGTCATTCGAAACCCCTCCGTGTTCGAGCAGCTGTTGTCATTTTGCTATACAGGTCGACTGTGCCTGCAATTGGCAGACATCATTAGTTATTTGACAGCAGCTAGTTTTTTGCAGATGCAACACATCATTGATCGCTGCACACAGATTTTAGAGGGTATCCACTTCAAAATTAACTTGGCTGAAGTGGAGGGAGATTTGGCTGGGCCTCACCGCAGCTCTGTGCGGACCTCAGAGTCTGGGAATATTGGGGGGGTGTCAGTGGATCCACATTTACTCAGCCCTAGACTTGGCAGTCCAAAAGTGAGCGGAGCATGTGGCTTGGGAGGTGAGGGAGCAATGGAGGTAGGCCTACGCAACACACGCGAGACAGAAGATGTGAGCCCGGCAGGGAACTCCATGAGCCCTCAGGTGGTTGAGCACAGTGGGCTTGGTTCAGAGATTGTGGGGGGGAAAGGTGGGACAGGCAGCATCAGGGAGAAGGAGCCCGTGTTGCGCATTAACCGAGCAGGGCAGTGGTACGTGGAGTCTGGACTAGAGGATAGTCGGGGAGAAGAGATGGGTGTGCGGGTGTCAGATGGCGTGCGGATCAAGACCGAGCATATAGAAGAATGGGGGAGCATGGACATGCAGTCATCAGCTGTGGAAGTGAGTGGGACAGAGGAGGAGGAGGGGACACCCATGATGATTGACGCCTCAGGCCGCAGCTCCCTGGTGCAGGAGGAATTTGTCTCTGGTGCTTCTGGGTCAAAGAACTCCCAGCCTTCCAGCAGCTTCAGCGAGACTGAGAGGTGTGTGTGTGTGTGTGTGTGTGTGTGTGTGTGTGTGTGTGTGTGTGTGTGTGTGTGTGTGCACATATCAGTTACTTATAGATCAGTGATTCCCAACCACCCGGCCACAGAGCAGTATTGGTCCATTAGACATGCACCACCAGTGGAGAACTAAGCTACCAGTAAGGCTACTCCACATCAGCTTCACTAAACTAAAGCTACAGTACGTCATTACAAATTTAGTTAGCTTACAGTACATGTTAACAAAAAGTGACAAAAGATGTGAAACACATGTGAAGCTGCTTTATTAAAAAAAAGCCCAATAAATCATATGATCCAAACTTCTGTCCATCAGTGACTAAACTAAAAGTTCTCTCCAGGAGACATACAGTATCTAATATGTTTTATTTGTTCATTTTTTTTTTTTTTTAACAATAATCTGTGGGTCGCAGTTAAACATTCTGTGTCCAGGATGTGAAATGGGAGAACAACACCATGCAGTAGATACATGTGTGAGTTGGGGTCCTGCAAAAACATCAGATTTTCCTTTTGTTCTACACTACAGTGCATGTAGGGGACGGGGAGCGATTGGGGCAGGTTTGCTGGTGGCAGCGGCAGTGTGCTATGTGTGTGTGTGTATTGGGGGGGCTTACTGATAAAGACGGGAGATGGTGAAGTGTCTTGTAGGTGGATAGGGCATGTTATAAAGCAAAGATGGAGGCCTGCGGTCTATGTAAATAATTTCAAAGATGTTTAAAATGATACTTATTTACATACAGTACACAATCAGACTATTTTTTCTTCGCTGCACAACTTCTGAAGGTTAGAAAGAATCTTGTGTGCACAAGAAATGTGCATATCCCATTTTGAACCAATCCAAAGTCCTATTCCAGGTCATGGTAGGAAAACATGCATTCATGTTTTTATATTAGCTTAAGTATGTGTAATATACAACATGCACTACTGTTAATGGAATGTAATAGCATAGCCTCCAAGCGTTGTATGTATTGAACTGGTCCATGGTAGAGGTTGGGAACTGCTGTTCTGACGTGTTTGATCTGGGTGATGGTTGTTTAAAAGATTCCCTGATAAGTGAGACATGTTGGCTTTATAATTTTCCAGCTAAATGCAAATTACACTGGAAAAGCACTCAGAGAGCGCAGGCCAAGGCAATTTGGTCACTGATGCAATAATTCCATTCAGATGGTGTTCTAGCTCAACGATCACTACCAAAATTGAATAATCTGTTCCCTGTCCCAACACTCACTGTCTAAAATTTACATCCAAATTTATGCAGAACAGACAGACACACAAACCTACGCCATCAAAAACTAACCTGTAAAGATAATAGTTAGTCTTTTTGACATTACACACTTTGATTTGACTAACACTTGCAAATGTGTAGAGGCAACTACATCTATTTGCAGGCTATTGGCTGTTTGGAGTTGAGTATGTCCACCCCTCAGACTCCATGAAACTGACCCACCACGACCCATCCCACTCACAGCACTGCACACATACAGTACACACCCTTGAACTTGTCCTAGCCACACCAGAACACAACTCCCCTCCCCCAACACACACATATACACACACACAATAACAATGCCCTTGTATTCCCTGTAAATATGCCTGATAATTATATGTAGAATTATGTGTACATGAAAAGAACTGTGTTGTGCATCTCTTCCTGCAGATTCAGTCCTACAGGTAGTGTGGTGGTGATGGCAGAGCGTCAAAGGGCCAAGAGTGAATCTCCAGGAAGAGTGTATGATCAGAAACACCACAGCTCTCAGGTACATACAGTTATTCTAATGCTCTTTTCTCAGATGCTTTTTAAACACAGGATCACATAACAAGGCGTCCCATACCCCCTCCTAGACCACTGGTGGCATACATACAGTCATTTATAAGCGACTTTCAAGAGACCCATTGGCACTGTACAGTTCAAAGGAGAGAAAAGTTTTATAACCAGAATGATAGTGAAGTCATGGGGGACTGCAGATACAAGATTAAAACAAGGACACCAAAAGAAGAGAAAACGGATAAATAGAGTAAAAATTGACACTTAAAGGTATACCAGGGATTTCTTTTACCTCCTGAACTCCTACAGTCGGCAATTAAAAAAAAAAAAAATCTAAAATAAACACAATGTTGTACATTCTCCCTAATCCATGTGTTTTTGTTTGCAGACCATAAAGTTGGAACTAGTTATCATTTTCTTAGAGTTGTGTTGACTGACGAGGTAATGAACATGATTTCAGTTTCATTGGCTCACCAACTGTTTCCACAGATCACAAGTGTTGCGAATATGTGTAATGGGTGGTGTACTTCTGCGTTGTGTTTTAAATTAATGACCCAAAATGTGTGTTGAGCTGAAGCTTAATTTGCTTGGAGACAAGTAAATACAAAAACGAAAAAACGGTCCTCCTTGAAGCTACTCCTCCTCTATCCATAAGGATATCAAAACAGGCGAGTGTAACATAATGCATTTAAAGAAATAATAAAACATGGCACACCTGTACACAAGTAAATGCAAAAATGAAAATGTTGGTCCTCTTTACAGCTACTCCTCCAACTCCTAAAACAGTCAAAAACCGAACAAAGAAATATCACAGCTAGTTAGCTAGTCTTGCCAACCCAACCACAGCTGGAATCCACTGTGGGGCTAGTTCCCACACGTGGCGACACAGAAAAACATAAACATTACTTTTACAAAAGCCATTTCACAAAAATAATGCACATAGAATAGAAATAGTGAAAATAAATGCAATTAAACTTATAGATGGCACTTTTTATGTTAATATTTTAACAGATTGATAATAGCTAATATCTCCCAACAGGAAGGAGGAAGAGGAGATGGGGAAAGATAAGGCAAGAGGGGAGAGGAGAGGCTACCAGGACCCTCATTGCAGTGTACCATATTCAGGAAAACCATACTACAAAGTAGATCTATTGTGCAATTATAAACTTAAATATACAGTGGGTGATTCCAACCTGTTACATATGGAATATAATTAGAAGACGCTGAGAGAAACTTCCTTTTACATTCCATTTAACCATCAACATCAACATGACTACGAACCTGGTAAATTAAAGGAGGATGATGCACTAATTTTAGTTCAATTTACCTTTAACGTAAAATATTACGAGTGATTGTAATGCTTCTATTAGGCTACACTTTATGGGGTCTAAATAGGCAAAATGCAAGTTTCCTACCAAAAAGAAATTGCGTTTCCCCAAACTACAAATGTGCAACAACAAAGCTAAATTAGACACACAACTAAATATTAATAAAATTAGACATACAACTAAATATATCTGTAATTGAGACATCACTGACTGTATAAGGCATCACTAGGACATGCAAGTAGACATCAAGATATCAAGCCTGATGAATAGATATCAGTAGCAGTAATAGATATCATTATTACACGGCTCTTTATAATGTTGTAGAATGCTCCATTCACTTCAATGGGACTTTCCAATGTTCTACGGTCTGATCATTTTTAATAACGGACTGTTGCTAAGTATAACAGACCGCTGTCAAGCAAAAGTGAAACAGAACGTTGCCTTAACCCTTCAGAGTAATGAGTAATGCCACATCCCTCCGCTAACATGTCAGGATGCGTTGCATTACTCTGTCGGGAGATATTCCACGATAATGACCGCCTCACCTAACGTTATCCCTTACGTAACACCCCTGTAACAACAAACAACAGAACATAAAACACTGTGAGCATACAATTCCAGACTGTCAGTGTTTCAGAAATTGTCAGTTGAGGTATGTTACTACAGTACAATAGTACTGATTTACAACTATGGGTGCAATGAGGCAAAAGTGCATGGTCCAGAGTAGCAGCATGGAGATAAAGAAGTTTGTATTATTATTGTGCAAGGAAATGTGCAAAGAGATAGTTGGTCTTTGGTTGGTTGTGTGTGTTGAATGCCTGTTGCTGAGTCTGGTGGTTCTGCAGCGCATACTGCTATAGCGCTTGCCAGATGGTAGGAGGGTGAAAAGTTTGTGTGAGGGGTGGGTAGGGTCATGGCTTTTTGACAGCGGATGGGTACAGATCTTGAAGGGATGGTAGGGCTGATCTTGTGATCTTCTCTGCTGTTCTCACCACCCTCTGTAGCACTTACTGGTCAGCAACATGGCAGCTGCCAAACCAGACTGAGAGACTGCTGGTGAGTATGCTCTCAAAGTCCCCCCTGTAGAAGGTGGTGAGATATGGTGTTGGTTGTCCATGTCAGGAATTAAGTTTTTTTTAAAAAAGATATTTTGGGGGCTTTTTCCACCTTTATTGGATAGGACAGTGTAGAGAGACAGGAAATGAGTGGGAGAGAAAGACGGGGAGGGATCGGGAAATGACCTCGGGTCGGAATCGAACCCTGGTCCCCGGATTTATGGTATAGCGCCTTAGCCAATTGAGCCACAACGCCCCCCGAACTTAGTGCTTTTCACTGATTCCACAGCGCTGCCATTGATGATGAGAGGTATGTGGTTGTGATTCTTCCTGTAGTCCACAGTTATTTCCTTTGTTTTGTTGACATCGAGGTGTTGGTTGTTGGTGTCACATCAGTTTATGAGATGGTGTACCTCCTCTTTGTAGGCGGAGTTGTCATCGTTGCTGATGAGGCCAACCCCTGTTGTGTCATCAGCAAACTTGCTGCAGCAAATAGATGCAACTTGAGTTGTATCTGGCACAACAGGATTCAACACACACCTGGTTGAATAGAGTTTTTGAGTGGTGTGTTTTTGCGGCGGATTGCAACTTGTGCATTATTATAATGAGTGGAGATGAGCAAGAATTTTTAGCTTGTTTGGGAGCATTTTGACCAGATTTCTCCCAATATAAAAGAAAACCTTGTTACAGCATAACATTGATTACCATGTTCTAATAGTGGCAGAAATATGTTTGTAGGCCTTTTCTGTAGCTAGTTCACCAGTTTACAGCAAAAACTACACAGTGTTCCTTTAATAACATAACATGTTAGTTTTACTTATACAATATATCCAGTGCTACATGAAAGAGGCCAACATACATAGAAAGGACCAGGCACAAATTGGGCAATTCCACAAAAAAGTCAACCTCACCTTAGAAATAAATGTCTCATCTACATGTATGCACAAAGTGTTTTGGAAAACTTGCACTAAAATATTGACTCGATTTAATCAGCTGAGCAAGTTATCTATTTCTTACAATTTTTACCCTATGCACGCATAATGTAAGCCTATGGAGAGACTACAATGCTATCAGTTATTTTCTATTTTTATATATTAGGCTACTATTTCAATTGTTACATTTTAAAATTCACCATCCACACTTGTTTTGTATAGTTTTTGGAAGGCTATTTCAGAGGTCACGTCCATAACGCCAGATTTCCCTAAATAACCCCAATCAGAACCAGCTTATTTTACATTTACATTTAAATTCATTAAATTAAATTAAAGTCTTTTTCTGTGTTCACTGAGGTGTCCTGTTTGTATGAACGGATTAATATTTACGTTTCTCTGTAAACTTCACAGACTTCATAGGAAAACTGTAATCTCCCATAAAAGCTTGTCCATTTTGTCACATCCATAATGCTCATATTCTTATGATGTAAATCATGATATGAAATTTTGTGTTTGCCTATATTCACACATGGAGTTTGTTTGCATAATAAAATTAACAAAATTGTGAAATACTGCTAGGCTGGCAGGGGTTATGTGGCATTTCGTTCATCCAATGTCTCCATGCAAAATGTTACTTTCAGTGACGAGAACACTGGAATTTGGTAAGCACTTTAAAGAAATCCTTAAAGCTCATCATTTCATACAATTAAAACTTAAGAATGTTAACTTATTCACCACTATAAAGTCTTACTTGTGCATTTGAAGTACATTATAGGCTTCATGAACAAACTATTTTGCAAAGTATTTTTGTCTTCAACAAAGACTTCAACAAAGCCTCATCCGGCCATCAATACTGGCTACTATTCTTTGGTTTGCAAACAAAGTCACATGGGTTGGTGGGAATTTAGGACATTGAGGAAAGTTTAAGAAAGGTAACAGGAAGTTTTGCCTGGTGTCCCTTTAGAAGATTCATTATATCATTTCCATACTTTTTTGTGAAGGGAACACTTTGTGAAGGAAGTCACTGGCTCTTGTCATACCTGAATCTGATGGGTTTTCCCCCCTTAGGGTGAGGAGCAGGCCATTTTTGACATGGGAGGCTATGAAGAGTATCTGAGAGAGCAGGTGGGTGATCGCTGGTTCCGCTATAACCCACGCCTTACCTGCATCTACTGCTGCAAGTCCTTTAACCAGAAGGGAAGTCTGGACCGACACATGCGTCTACACATGGGGATCACACCATTTGTTTGCCGCATATGTGGTAAGAAGTACACACGGAAGGACCAGTTGGAATACCACATCCGCAAGCACACTGGAAATAAACCCTTCCACTGCCATGTTTGTGGAAAAAGCTTTCCCTTTCAGGCCATCCTCAACCAGCACCTCCGCAAGAACCACCCTGGTTGTGTCTCCCAGGAAGCAGCTCACAGTGCCTCCCCTGAAACCACCACCACCACAGTGTCATCCAGGGGAGGCCCAGCTGATGAGGAGTCCCCTGGCCAAGAGGAGGTGGAGGGCAATGGGGCAGGAGGGGGGGCAGCATCCTCAGTGGGGGAGGGCATGCAGCCCTCAGTGTCCACCACAGGCCCGGATTAAAGTGACAAGAAGATGTATTCAAATGAAAGAGATGGGGGTTGAAGATGTTATACTTTTGGAGAAGGTAACATATTCCCTGCTGTCATCAATCTCAACCTTACATCCATTTTCACCTCATAACTCAAACCCACAATCCCACCTCAAAATGAAGACTCTATTGTGGAGGCGACATCTCAGTGACAAATAAGAGAGCTGATTTATTTACAAAGCTGCTTTTCTTCATACTTAGGATGAGAAAAGGGAGTATTCACCTGAATATGAATAGTCTGTCTTTTCAAATATTCATTTTAAATACAGGAAATTTGTGAAACAACTTCACAAAGATGCAAAAATTAATGTACTAGCAGACTTTACATATTGGTTATGGTTATTTAAAAATGGTCTCTCTGCTTTAAACCACATCTACCTTCACTATTACAGACTTAACCAGAAGCTATCTAATGAAGAAACACCACACTTCAACAGCCTCACACATCACTGGTTGCAGTGTTATGCCTTTCCTGTCTTTAATGTTACTGTTTTTTATTTTTATTTTATTTTCTAAAAGGTTTTGTACTACTTGGAGCAAGTTTAGATTTCAGGAAAAATTAGTTAACATAATATAAATTTGACCAGATTGCCAAGGGGTTTGTGCCAAATATTGAAATTCAGATGAAAGAGGAGACTTTGTTTTCCTTTTTAAATTTTGCCTTCTGACAATCTTGTTAAACTCTGCTTAGATGCAACACTATCGTAGCAGAGTCTGCCAAGCTTTTTTTTCCTTTCTGTGAGAGACTTTTCTGGTCTGATCAGGTGGGCGAATGGAATGGAATAATTTGATCCTCAAAACGGAAAGTGGCAATTTGACTTTACGGGTGCTTACACACTCACAGAAGTGGAAAAGCAAAGCCTCTAATATCGAATCATATTACAGAATGAATTTACAGCATGTTATCATGGTGTCTTAGAATGAAAGTGGTTTGTTAAATGTGATGGTTACGCAATGTCCCTTTGGACAAACAGGTGGCCCTGGATAGGACTTATTTTACATAATATCTACCCTCTGGAACGCCTTTCAACATTCAACATTTTCAAATAGCTGCTGAATGTTAATATCAACAGTAATATAGAAAACAGGAAAGTCTTCAGCCTCAGATAAGCTACTAGACAGCTCAGTTACCTCTCAATAATCACTACGCAATACAGATCTGTTACCAGCGGACTGGTAGATGCACTCAGTATTATTATTATTATTATTATTATTATTATTATTGTTATTTGGTAATTTTCTTTTCTCTTTTTTTGGAATTTGTAAAAGGACTGGTGTAAAGTCCTTTGCAACAAAAACAGTTGTTGGGCTCATCACAGCTCCAAGTCAAAGGTTCCAGCTGGTTTTGGTGATCCTGTTTAGAATAGGATGACATCAACCAAGAGTCAGGACAGCATGGACCAAAAGAATCTAGATGCTCTCTGAACTAGGAAATAACAACACACCTCTTACACTTAGCAATAGTTAAACCTGCTTACCTTATGGTGTTAAAGCAGCACAGAATGTCATGGAACAGTGACCTTTATTTATGTTCTTTACCTCAATTGATTGACCATCCTTTGCTAATGCCACCGGCATTTTGTGAAAAAATCATTTCGTCTCCTTGACATTCGTTTTTTTCTATTTTGCAGTATCATCCTAAGCAGTATATGTGTGTAGTTCAGTAAACTCTGTCTCTTAGTCTTAAACCAAAAATGGGATTTGAGAGCATTATTTATTCATTTTACGTTTTCACTCCTGGTCGCGCTCTCTGAAATAGCCGTTCCTCATCTGTAAATTTGCTCTGCTTGCTCAAAGCAGAGCTTCTTGTCTCAAAATGGGCTGATTTCCAGCAGAAAAATATCCCACATCCAATTTACCTTTAACTGATTATCTCAAAACACTTTGTTTTTCCTCTCAATCTGTTCTAATGCCACGCTATTTCCCCTAAAGGTCCCATGAGTGAAACAGGTGATATTTCTTTTTAAATTGGACGTCCTAGTTGTCCTGCTATAAGAAGCTGGCTTAGTGCCAAAAAAACAGAGACAAAGCAAGGATACTTTAGTTCTTTTAAAGCATTGGTTCTCAAATTGGGATCCGGGGACCCCCAGGGGTAGGTCAGTGCATTGCCAGGGTGTCTGTTAAAATGTTCGCTACTAAATCTAGCATCTAGCAGAAGAAACTGTATAGTCAAGTTTATGTTCTGCTCCATAAGGGTCCCCAGTCCAATAGTAGTTTGAGGACCTCTTTAAAGCACCTCATGTTCACATTTGCATACTTCTGGTGAAACATTGTCTAAGTTTGCAAAATCATCAACAAAATTGCTGCAGCGTTTCAAATACCCTTCAATATTTTTTATTAAATATAAA
The DNA here is from genome assembly GCA_027497455.2 of Sardinella longiceps. Classification (NCBI taxonomy): domain Eukaryota; kingdom Metazoa; phylum Chordata; class Actinopteri; order Clupeiformes; family Clupeidae; genus Sardinella; species Sardinella longiceps. Next base: position 959,890 of record JAODXP020000022.1, on the reverse strand, counting down.
CATTATAAGCATTCAGGTATTATCAGCATATGGTGTTTCACAGAATTGTATGAAACCGTTATAACCTCTGATGTGTGGGTAGTCTTGGATTGGACTTTCTCCTAGCATGAGCGGCTAATATTAGTGTCTCTGACTAACATACAATGGGCTCTCTAACTTTTCCAAAAGAAGTCAGGAGGGAGGAAGTGAAGAGAACAGCCAAGACTTGGTCATATAACACACATGTTGTATACTGCTGTGTGTAAACTTGTGAAGGAATCAATGAAAATTGGTTTCATCATCTGTGCTGCTTTAAAAATGTCATAGTTCAGTGTGATGCATACCTTCATTACCACTACACTCATGGCAGACATACTTCCATGTAAATTCAGAGTACTAGTCCCAGACCATAGGAGCCAGCGAGAGGGGTTAGATGCAGGACTAGTCTGGGGATAGGAGAGAAATGTTGGTGGAATGACTATTGCTTCAGTACTACATAGTTATACTTCATATACCAAATGATAAGGTAATAGAAGATAGTGAATTTATGGTTGATATCAATTATAATTTTATTTTTAAGAGCTGTGAATCACGCTAAGGTGTGACTCCCTTTAAAGTACAATTGTTGGAAATACAGCTACTGATATTTTCAAATGTCCTTGTCCATTATTGTTTCATATGTCAGAATGACCTCTGAGCAAATCAGCCAAGGCCGGTGGTTGGGGATTTACCACGGATATCAGGAATTCTGTTAGAGGAATTATCCCGAGTCAACCCATAGCCCTGTTGTTTTATAGTGCCAAGCGCTATGATAGCCATCTCAATGACTGAATTTGTGTAACGCAGAATGAGATAGCGAAATGCAAGCTAACGGTAACAGAATGGGGTATGTCAAAACAAAACCCAATGGATTAGGTTTCGTTTTGACATGCCCCATTCTGTTAATGTTAGCTGCCGTTTTGCAAAATTGGTCTATGTTGTACGAATTTTTGATCACTGATGTGGCTATGAATAGAGCTTAGCACTATAAAACAGCAGGGTTATTTGTTGATTCACTCCAGATAATACCTTTAACTTGTAGGTTTTTTATGTTTGTTGCAGTAGTTCAGTGTACCAATCAGCTTTTCAAGCAAGCTTATAACAGTCACGTGTGGATGTTGGGACATATAATTGAAGATGTGGTGCAGTGTTCACATTTTTTATTTCCCTTTTGTATGTGGTGAACATACAATAAAGACAGCTAAAGATTGCTGTCTTTGAAACAGCACTGATTGCACAGCTGGGCCGTGTTGAATTAGTCGCTGATCATAGAGCCAAAAGGTTATAGTGCTATGTTTGCTCTGAGCGTATATTTTCATCATTAGGCTAGTAGAGATGCATATACTAAGTATTCCAAAAAGTATAAAAGCAAATGATAAAAGTTTTGAGTTATATGTTGTTTTCCTGTAATTACACAAGAATTACTGGTGCTATGGGATGCATTTGTCTGTGGAGTTTAGGATAAATTCAGGCCTACAACACACAGCTTTGGCCCCAATATAATTGGCTGAATGGTCAAACCTTCTGTTGAACATTTTTTGTTGAACATGAAAGTAGAGTTGTATATCAACATGTATTATTTGACATGGCTTATGAACATGTTTTGCAGTTAATCTACAGAAATGGGGAACATACAACCTGTGTACAGTATGTCCTAAAAGTGTATGTCATATATTAGGGAGAATGCACAATTTTTTGTTTTCCATGTGTTTGATATATGATTCCATTCCACAGCACACATTTTGTTGGTGCATCACTCAGATTGTTGCCAGGACTAGAGACTAAAGAATGAAAAACAGACTGAATTTATTCACAATTCTAATTGTAATGATTGTGTGCATCATATATAAACACACTATTTGCCTTTTGATTTAGTTCTGCAATGCAATGCTAATTTTAAATGCATCACTTCCAAAGCTTTATATAGTAACAGATTTATTATTGTAGTGTAAATAGATAAACACATTATGTTAAATTAAGTGTTGTTACATAACTGTCAACCAACAGAATCTTCTAGCAGGGACAAGTAATTTCCCCCCAAAACATAGCAATGTTACTCGTGACCTCATTGCTTTCTTTCCTTGGGACACCAAATGGTTCTGACCAGTGTGCAGTTTGAACATGCTTGCTGTGAAAAAGATGCCTCACCAGTTACAATTTGTCCAGGGAAAAGGCATAAAAGGAAACACTGATTCAGTTCAGCGGCCTTGAAAGTGCAGGTCAGAGATTTTTTTTTTATGCAGTTAGTTACAAGCAAATGCTAAAGTTAGCTACTTAGGTGGCCATGTCACCCATTTTAAAATAGCATTACAATATGTGAAATGATCATCATTTTGATGTTGTCTAGGCCACAGTAGGGGCATCATCAACCCACCACACCCCCTTCCCAATGAAATCAGCTCAGTTTAGGCCAGAATGGATGTGAATTGGCCCTATGGCCTGGTCTATTCATATTTGGACAGGGACACTTTTTCTTATTTTAGTACATCATAATGAATTTTAAATTAAACACTTCAACTGCAGTTGAAGTGCAGACCTTCAGCTTTATTTCAGTGTACCGAACAAAAATGTTGAAAAGAAGAGGAACTAAAGCATTTTTTAAACTCCCTCATTTCAGGGGATCAAAAGTAATTGGACAAATGAATAAAACTAAAATCCTGCTTGAAAATCCATTGCAGGCAAATGACTGCCTATAATCTTGAACCCATACATCATCAGGTATCCACTTTTAAAAGTTCCCCCAGGCCTTGACAGCACTGCCTTCAATTTGTAACTTTCTTTCTGTCCAAAGTTTAGTCTCCATCAGGTGAAATGCGTGCTCCTTTGGGTTGAGATCAGCTAACAATATTCCACTTCTTTACTTCAATAAACTCCTGGGTTGCTTTAGCCATATGTTTTTGATCACTGTCCATCTGTATTGTGAATCATAGCAATCATCTATCATTCTGATAGAGGTTGATCTTGGTTTAAAGTGTCCCATGAATGTTGTTCCAAACTTTTAATGTGTGTGGTTTTTTTTTTGTTTTTTTTAAGAAATTCCAATCTGGCCTTTGTCTTCTCGAGGCGGGCATGCACCTCTGTCTTTGCTTTTGTTACTGTATGTTTTCTACTTGTGGTAGACCTGGATATTGATAGGACTACTTCATGGAGAGTGTTTACTTGGCTGCATGTTGTGAAAAGGTTTTCCTTCCTTGGAAGTTATCTTCTATTCATCCACCACGGTCGTCTTTGAACAACCAGGCCTTTTTGTAATGTTGCGTTCACCAATATTTTCTTTCTTCCCCAAAATGCACCAAACTGCAGATTTTGACACTCCTAGTATTTCTCTGATGGGTCTTTTTTGTTTTTGCAGCTGTAGGAGCCCAAAGAGCTCCCTTGATCACCTTCTGTATGTTCATAGTCAAATATAAATGTGAACACCATAGCTAGAATCAATTCCAGACATTTAATCTCTTTCATTGTTAATGAAGTAGTGAAGGAATTGTCCCAAGAAATAGCTTTTGAATGAAGTGTCCAATTTCTTGTGGTTCCTTTAAAAAAGAGGGTGGCCCATAGTAAAGATCTTTAATTCCTAAACCTTTTGTTCAATTAGGAAGTGGATAGCCTGAAATTAAGGCCTACGGTCACACAGGAGGGCAACCAGGCAACTTGAGGCTTAGTGAGGCAAAATTGACCTTTCGAAAACTTTAGTTTAAAAGCACTTAAAGGAGAATGCCGGTGTGATAAGGACCGCAAGTATATTGCAACATCATAAAAAAGTTTGATTGTTTGCCAGGGAGCAGAATGTTGATTTGTTCATGCAGACCGGAGAAGACCGCTTGGTAGTTGAAACTTCCAGGGGCATATCGCTAGGTGGTAAGTAGCTAACTGTACAATTGCAAGTTTTCAATACCTCGATTTAAATGTTGGAACTGTCATTATACTATTGACGAAGTATGGGGCTACTTTGAGCCTGTTTTACGGTTTAAAAAAACGATATGCACTTGCACATAGCGATAGGTACCCGGAAGCTACAACTAGCAAGCGGTCTTCTCCGGCCTGCATGAAGGTGTCAAAATGATTCTCCCCGGCAAACGTTCAAACTTTTTAAGATGTTGCAATATACTTGTGGTCCTTATCACACTGGATTTCTCCTTTAAAGCCTTTACTCAGTCTAACCAGCTACGGGGTAGGTGATGCCTGTGTAACCTTCCGTTCCGTTTTACACTGCAGAATGACAGGTAGTGTAGTGGTGTCTTGTGATATCCCGATAGACAGCGTGGGTAACAATGGATTTCTCAATAGTGAAAATGATTGGTGTTGTCACTACCGGGACCACGCCAAAACTCACTTGCACCGTCTATATCACCCCAGATTACTTTTCTGGTAGCAAAACCTCTTTTCAGATTTAACATGCACCATTTCTTGTCTCTTTCACAAAATGTTGCTTAATCTTTCCCAAACATTTGAGCTTAACTCAGAAATAGCGATCGATTACGTTAGCTCCGCAATATCAATTTATTTTATAACCTTACTTTCAATTTACTTATCATGTTGTTATAAACTGGGCTGCATTTTGACTTGTGGTCCTATTGCCTCACCGTGTGACCAAGGGGTTAGAGCATACCTGGGCAAACTAAGGCCCGGGGGCCAGATGCGGCCCGCGGAGCCTTCCCAAAATAAAATAATTTCTCATTTAGTCATGGTGACTTTATAGGTTATAGGCCTTATTTATCAAATGTGTAAGCAAATTCCACCCTTTTAAACCTGCATGTTAACATGTCCTCTGAAGAAAGTGAGGCTACTGGCTTGAGACTTGCTAATTTATCGACATCAGTTCGTTAACTGTCAACACCCGGCCCGTTAGTCAAAATCTGAAAGCCAATGTGGCCCCTTGGCCAAAATAATTGCCCACCCCTGGGTTAGAGTCTGCACTCTATACTCATGCTTTATATACCTATCATTTTAATATGTCACTATAAACAGGAGTAAATATCAAAACTTCTGTCAGTGTCCAAATATACAGTATATGGACCTAACTTTGTTTTCAGCTGTATATTTTGTTTTCTGTTCTCAATGAAGCCATATTTTTTCTCTTGCCCATATTTGCAGCATATAACTTGCCAGGATATGGGGACATTTTCAATTCAGTTTGTCTAGCCTAGTAGAAGCAATACAATCAGGAATTATGTGGAGGTCTTTTTATTCGTATTTAGCTGTCAGTTTTTGAAGTTACACACGAAAACAGTGTTTCTTAACTGGGGGGTTGCAACCCACGGAGCTTGTAGCAAAAAAAGTGTGATCTAATGTCAGGCCAGTGATAGTCAAAGTGTAGGAAAAGTGATGTTGCTCAAAGCTGGATATCCAGCATGATCTTCTAGTTGCTACCCTATTGTAATGCAATGGCTAGGATTTATGATATCCATCTATTTGGAACTTCAAAAAAACGTGTTAATCTTCAAAGTTTGGGTCGCGACTCCGGTGATAGGAAATTGTGGGTCCCAGGCCCAAACTAATTAGGACATACTCTTTGAATCTTGAAGTACAAAAATACAATGCCCAAATGCAAAGATTATTCACAGTTTCAGCTGATATAAAATGTTGCAGTTCATTCTGTTTTTCAGTCCTAAAATGAATGAATAAATCAATGTATGTTTAATATGCATTGCTTTCAAAAAGAGATCCCCTTTGTTCTTTGTTAATATCAGCTTGCATTTCCCCCTATGATAGAGGTACAGAACTAGCTGGTGTACTGATTTTAATGATAATGTGAATTGTACTTTTACAACAACCACTACTTTCTCAAGATGTATTGTCAATTCCATTCTCCTAAAAGGAAATAAAGCACTTTAAGTGTACTGTGAATGATTGGGTCATCATACTTTTCATTCTGCATGAGAATTCCTAGATATGTTATTCTGCAGAATAAAACAATTTTTAAAATCCAGAATAATTTTGTCACTCTCAATCACTATATTCAATACTCGGCCCTATATTTCCAACGTTTCTAGTTCAGTTTACAATGAACACTCATGATATATTTAAACTGTTACAAAGGTGTGAATCTGTGGCTTAAGAGCTAGATATTTAAACATTTTCATTGAAATGTATTTGAATGGACAGGTTTATCCTGATGTGCTCTTCCTTTTCATGTCAGTATTTTCAATCAGCACAAATATTTAGGCCTACCTAGTATTTGTTTATTGTCAGCAGTGGCTATTTAGCCTAGCCTAGGCCTACAGTAGTCATCGTTAAGAAGTAGGGTGGATTCGGGTAATCTGGGACACTTTTTGCAATTTTGACTTCTGCACCTTGTTTTGATACTTGTCTAAATTAAGACATCAACTCATGATACCATTCTGTAATCCTGAAGATGTTTTCTATTCAAATCAAAAGGAAAAAATTACATATCATACCCAGGGAAGGAATTATAACTTTTAGTGATTGTGCACCAATCAACAAAAAACAGCAAGAATTTGATAATTTGGGACAGATTGTTTGGTAATCTGGGACAGTATAATAAATGGATAGAAAACCTTAAATGCCAGTTCCCATTAAGCATTTAAGAATTATAATAAATGTATTTGTTGCATACATATGGTTATTAGTCCATAAAAATGTATTGAAAAGTGATAATATAATGTAAAATGAGATATCAAGAATTTGGATGTTAAATTTAGCTAACCGAGATACCAAAATAGCTAGCCTTTTCATTTTTCAGACACAAAGATTGCCTGAAAGCCAGACTATGCATGACAACTGCCTTTTTTTACACTGCATCTTCCGAATTTATAACTCTGCAGCTTTAGAAAGTCTGGAAATGCATATTTATTTTTGTTTATCAAGTTTAAATGACTGTCCCACATTACTCAAACTTAGCTGTCCCACATTATCAATACAACTTGATAAAGTGGGACGATAAGAGAATGTTTCATAAAAAAACCCTGAAAGGTCAATACATATATTGTTTCCTAGACATACCTCAAACAAAAATGAATAACAATCAGGGGCATTGATTTATTTATGATAAATTTACACCCTTAACATTAATCAGCTCAAAATGTTAGGGCACAGAGCTCAAAATGCTATTTCTGGTGGGAATGTTTGATTGACCTTTGACCTACCCTTTTCTGTTGCATCTCTCCCATCAAATCATACAATTTTATTTACAAAACAAATGTGGTAAACTCATGGTATAAGTCTTTTTGACTACAGTTTGTTACAATATGAGATATATATGCTGAAGCTTAAGTGTCCCACATTACCCGAATCCACCCTAGGAGATATTTCAAGTAGTGCTGTCAAAATTAACGCTATGTATTTTAAAAAATCGTTTCTGTTCCTAGCAAAATGGCAAAAGTTTCTGGTTTTCGTTTTCGTTCCATGAACCAGTTCAAAGCCTTGGCTGAAACTGATTGAAAAGACCTTTTGTACACAGGCCATCTGAACTGATTGCCTCAATCAGATCACAATTTGAATTGGATCGAAAGAGGTGGTGTACACCTTTTGATAAACCGATCAGAAATTCAGCACAATCAGTTTCACAGAATCATTTGACACATTTGCACATGTGTAAATATAAAAACATGGTGACGCATATAAACACGCACACTGCTTAAACCTAGAAGCTGCGCTCAATGAAGTTGTAAAAAGCAAGGCTTTGAACCGGTTCATGGAACGAAAACCAGAAACATTTGCCATTGTGCCTAGGAACAGAAACTAAACCAGAAACTCAGTTTTAATGTTCTGGAACAGAAACGATTTTTTAAAATAGTGGAAACCGGTTAAAACCGGTTCTTTTTTTTTGTTCCTGAGAAGGTTTGTCTTCAATGAAATTGTGAGGGTCAGCTCATTTCATTCAATGAAAACATGGAGAGAGCAGACAAGAGGTTGCATACAAGAGGTTCCAGCTGGCAATCAAGAGGCCACTAAAATCTCCAAGTGTCAATTATTTCATTAAAGGGAAATATTTTACGATACTATTGATATTAATAATATTTGTCTTTGGCATTATTTCACGTTCTCTCAATTCTCTTGGGCGCAATTTACCCTGTTGGAAACGGTTAACATTAATGTTAAGGCTACTGCTTTAATTCATTTGGAAAAACGTAATAGTCCTCATTTTTTACTTTTAAACAATTGTTCGCATTTAGGCTATGCAGAAGGCAGTGATGCAGCTTGTAGGCCTACTGTATAAGGCAGCATTGTGGCTATTAATAGCCAATTTGAAAACATATGTCCCACAGCTGATATGGTTCAGGAACTATATTTTTTGTTCTAACCGGTTGGGGAACATCAATTTTAGGGTGGGAACCAAAACCAGAAACGTTAAAATACTGTTTCTGTTCATAACGAATCAATTTGCAAAAAATATCACAGACAAGTTTATATTTTCACCTATCTTACCATAAAAATCAAGCTAGCATGCTAACAAGTACCCAGCATACTCCATCAAACGGTTTTTGAGACATGTAAACACGGTTCAAATAAGTGTCCAGCTGAACTAATCAGACCAAGTGCAATCCAATCCAGAAAAACTGATCATGTAAACTTACCCACTGTTTTAATTCCCTGACTTACAAATCACAGTGGAATGCACAGTTACACATCACATATAGAAACCTGTAATATGAAAGGTGGAGTATCACTGTCTCTCCAATAGGAGTAAGATCCCAAGGTGCTGCTTTAAAGGTGGGCTGTGTGATGCTTTCCTGGTGCACTTTTTACCATATTCCAGATATTGGTCTTGATTACTATGGTTACTTGGTTACTATATTGCAGACATTCACACCTTGATTGCAAATAATTTAACTACATCCTCCAACACAAAAATAAAATCTGTTAACTACATCCTCCTACGCAAAAATAAAAATTTCCTGTGCCACCATCGTCATTCCCCCTTGCATTTCTGTGGCTGAACTGCCTGCTACCTGCCACAATCCCTGCCACAAGTGAGCTTCATAGGATGGTTGGTTGGTTGATTGATGGATTTAGTGAGTATGCTGGGTGAGGCAGGGAGATAGGGGCCTATAAAGGTGGCATGGGAGATGATGGTGATGTTGAGGGGACTTAAAATAGCAAGCAGTGTACTACAGCTACTGTGTGCTTGAAGGAGAGGGGTGATGTCAGTGCTAGTGTGTATGTCTGATGGTGGTACGGGGAGAGATTTAAAAAAAAAAAAATAGTCTATGGGATAACTAAGAAGAGGGAAAAAGTCAGGTGTGTGCGTAAGAACTGGGGAAAAGGTGTGCATGTGTGTGTAAGGTGCAGTGTGTTAGTAAGAAGTGCCAAGTGTGTGTTGTGTCTCTCTGAGGTGCAGTGTGTTCAGGGACTTTTTAAAAGAATAATGAAAGGATTTGTACAAGGTTGAAATGGTGTAGTCTAGTTGAAGGCTGTCATCTTTATCGGCCATCAGGGTCTAGATTGGATCACACAAACCTGAAAACGACGAGACAAAATTTACAACAATACTAGGCTAATATATTGAGCACCATTAATAGAAATAATAGGCCCTAGGTTAGTTATAAAATATACTGGAATAAGCCATACATCACATGACAATATCCATCAAACAAACAGTACACAGAACAGATTGGTTAGTTATAGGAAAGAAGGATAGCATGTATAAGCAGATGACATGGAATTATAGGCTTTCTGGTGTGATTGGGTGTCGTTGATTAAAGAGGCTAGGGGTGTTGGTTAGTTTATGGCACCAGCCAGAGAAGAGAAGAAGGTGATGTTGGAAAACAAAAAACAAGAAACAAACTTGTTATCTGCTGTAGTGCACGACTATTTATGCACTTTGTTGTGTTGTCCATCCTGTACCTTGTTTGTCTTAGAATGCACTAAATTAAGTAGTGGCTGCACTTCTTATCTTACTAAATGTGTAGCCTAGTGTTAAATGTTGTTTTATATAGTTTAAACGTAACATCACTTAATTGAAACTAGTGAAATGAAAACAACTTGGCTTGAGTGTAATAGCATTGTCATACACTGGGTTGTGATCAGGGGCGGTCCTACCCTCTTTGGTGCCCTGGGCGAAAACCTTATCTGGCGCTCTTAATAATCATTATTATTATAAAATATAATAAAAATGACGCAGCACACCTCATCATATTACCATGGCCTAGAACAAGAGGATAAAAATAATAAAACAAAGTTATATAGTAGCCATTACTGCTAAGTTCCATTTTTTTTTTTTTTTTCTATTTTTTGCAAAACTCTTTTGGTACTTATGGTAGCTATTAGTTACTCTACTATATGCATGTCTAGCTTCTAAGGCAAAGAAGAAGATCTGAACCCCAAACCCCTCCCCTTTCTTGTGTGTGTGATAGAAAACTCTTCTGTTCAAATTATAGGTCTATATCATAATGTGTAGTGATTGTTTTGGTTTAGTTTTATTTTTTGAGCTCTTGGTTATTAGATGGAACTCCAGCAGCTAAGTTTATAACACCAGATAAAGATTATAAAATGGGGGGCGATCTTTACACTGAAATCGAACGCCCTAATTCTCAAGCAAATACATTACAGGTGGCACCAATGCATTCCCCTGGATGTCTACTTTAATTTGATACCAAATACTTCTATTGTAGGTGCAGATATACCAGTAACAAAGCTTCCGAAAGACAATGAAGCAAAACCGTATCGCTCACGATTGTAATTTTCGGCACTCGCGTGCGCAATAATAATTACAAAAAAAAAAACTTCGGAGTGCCCGTGATGCCGCCCTCACGACGATGCCGCCCTGGGCGACCGCCCATATCGCCCGTGCCAGAAACCGCTCCTGGTTGTGATTGTCATATCCATCTACAATTTTTCAATCTTCAAATTGACAGCAAAAAGAGCATACAGGCATAAGATCGAGGAACAGCTGGAAGTAACGACACAAGAAGCATGTGGCAGGGTCTTCACATGATTTCTGATTTTAAAGAAAAGACATGTGAGGTTCAACTATCTCACTCTACACTGCCGGATGACTTAAACAGCTTTTATGCCCGCTTTGAGGTCACCACCAACCCTCCAGAAATAAACACCTCCACTACTGACCTCTCAGCTGTTCCAGGCCTAACTGTCACAGAGGCTGATGTGTAGAAATCCTTTAGTCAAGTCAACATCCGAAAAGCAGCCGGACCTGATGGGATACCAGTGGGTCATTCCGTGTGAAATCAACCAGTGACGGACCGGTCACCCTCTCTGAAAAATCTGAAAAAAATTACAGTTGTTTGTATGCTCAACCTATGCTTGAATCTGAAATAGTAAGTCTGTATCACTAATGGTTGCAAAAGTACAGCCATTTGAAATTTCAAGTATTTTTAAGCATTTTGGTGAACAAGCCTTTTGTTCAACTTCCAACATTGCTGGCTCTTTCAGTATTTCACACACAATTGTGAAACCATGTGAATAGAAACACATTTTCCTGTAGAATTCAAAAATCAGCTCAGATCAGATGTATCTGGTTTTATTTTCCCCCTCCAAAGCTTTGAAAATGGCAATAAATTCTATACTTGTTTGGACACCTCCACCTTTCAGGGCTTCTTGTGCAAAAACTAAGTGAGACAAATTTATCGGAGTATTTTTCCTATTCACATATGGATTTTGCAGTCCTGTTTGTGCATTAACTTTTGTTGATATTGTTATCATACTGTCAGAGCATTTTTTTAAAAACAGGTATGATTTTTACAAAGGCCATATTCATCCTCTCATTTCACCACGTGGACAGTTAGCAAGATTTCTTTAAATTTTACTATGAGTCATTCAGTATCTGAGGAACACCTATCCAAAATTTGGTGTTGTTGCTGAGTCTCGTTATTTAGATATGATTTTTTGAAAATATTGTCAGTAAATCCACTGAATTAAAGGAGAAATCCTACCCAACAACTTACTTTCATTTCTATTTAATTCTGCCCCATTCACTCAGCATTAGTTTGTTTGTTATTTGGTCTATAATCAATTTTTATGTTCTTTTTCTGAAAGACAGCATTCAGGTAACTGGAACAATGGGCCTATTGGCTTTATGCTGGATTTCTCCTTGCTTATCTGCAGTACCACATTGCGCCATATGTGGTGCACTTTCAATACAATGGAAGTCAATGTAAATCAGTGGAGTTACTGACAATATTTTCAAAAAATCATATCACAATAACGAGACTCAGCAACAACACAAAATTTTGGACAGATGTTCCTCAGATACTGAATGAGTCATGGTAAAATTAAAAAAAATCTTGCAAACTGTCCACATGGTAAAATAAGAGGATGAAAACAGCATTTTCCAAAATTGGAACCATCTTTGAAGAAATGCTCTGACAGTATGATAACATTATCAACAAAAGTTAATGCATAAACAGGACCGCAAAATCCATATTTGAGTGGGAAAAAAACTCGGATAAATTTGTCTCACTTCCTTTTTGAACAAGAAGCCCTGAAAGGTGGTGGTGTGAAATCACACATAGAATTTACAGCCATCTTCAGAGCTCTGGAGAGGGGAAACTACACAAGATACATCTGATCTGAGTAGATTTTTGAACTCTACAGGAAAATGTGTTTCTATGCACATGGTTTCATCATTGTGTGTGAAATACTAAAAGAGCCAGTTATGTTGGAAGTTGGACAAAAGGCTTGTTCACCAAAATGCTTAAAATTACTTGAACTTTCAAATGGCTGTACTTTTGCAACCATTAGTGATACAGACTTACTATTTCAGATTCAAGCATAGGTTGAGTATACAAACAACTGTAATTTTTTTCAGATTTTTCAGAGAGGGTGACCGGTCCGTCACTGGTTGATTTCACACGGAATGACC